>CM060611.1:2537266-2547266 GCA_030578255.1 Tiaroga cobitis
CGTGAGTAGTGACTTTTCCCTTGTCAGTGGTGTAAAATATGTAGTTGGATTGTTTCATGTAACTTAGTTCTTCTCCCTCGCTGTGTTATGGCTTTGCTATGTGGGGATAAATGTGCTGGTTACGTTCGTGAGACAGCGGATTAATACTCTTGTCATTGACCATAAAACAGTTACGTTACAGGAATCACCAACCTGTCGATCTTGGAAGCATTTTAAGTCGATCGCGAAGAGTTTTCAAAATCAGAGAAAAAAAAACATTTGTGTGTAGTAAATGGTGTCTAGGGGATGTGGAGGCGCGCGCTGTTATAATCATGTCATTTTTCCCGCGCGCACCTTTGCGCTCATGCGGACGCGTCGAGTTTAAACAAAGCTTTACGCTTTAACCAGCTCAGCCACAGTAACAGCTCATATTAGCCAGCTAAACTTTTACTACCCTGTTAGAAAAAATATATAGTTGCATAGTTTCATGTGGTTCTTCTCCCTCGCTGTATTGTGGGTTTGCTATGTGGGGAGAAATGTGCTGGTTACGTTTGTGAGACAATCAGCTGATTACTATTATTATATTATGTATTAAGACCCTTGATCCTCACCTGACTATGGCTTTGTAAACGTTATCCATGATGTGGTTTATAAGCTATTCTCTGTCGTTTGTCCCGTTTGAGCCACCGTAGCTTGTTCGAAAGGGAGGGGTGAGCGGTGGGCTGAGCCATTAGTGCAAACTCGCAACCGAACCGCTAGATGCCGCTAAAAAATACACACTGCACCTTTAACTCTTTATGAACTTTTTATGTTATACAAGATGCAGCTCAGTTGAATGAATTTTAAGTTGAAATGACTTAAACATCCAAGTTGATTGTACTTAAAATTTTAAGTTACTTACAGTGTATCAAAATGTCATTGCATTACCTTCATTTTACCACGGCAGCGAACTAGGCTACTTTCTATAGGTGGTTTAAGCTCATGCATTTGTACTTGATAATAATAATAATTGACTGCAGTTCTCAGTAACTGTCTGTGTGAAGTACAAACACGAGTACATTGTTTTAACTCATCAAAATAAGCAATTTTTTTATACTAGATTCAACTCATTCATACCATTATTTTACCTCAGTAGTAGCCTACTTTCTATAGGCGGTTTAAGCTCATGCATTTGTACTTGATAATAATAATAATGGAGTGCCGTTTTAAGAGTGTGTGTGAGGCAACACGAGTCCTCATGACACACACAGCTCTGGCTGTAGGCTATGGGACTGTCGGCTTGTTTGGAGATTGTGACGCTGCATTAATCGCTTTCCCAGCGAGAGGAATGTGATCCGCCCGAGAGGTGAAAGTACTTCTCGCTCTGGTATTTAACATGACAGATTCCTTCTCTTGATCGAGAGCGGTCTGAAACCAGCCGGACGGGAAGGCAGTATTGATGTGTGTTGGTGTGTGTTGGGTGTTCTCAGGCCGGCTCAACAATAGCGTCAGGAGCGGCTCTATTGTGGAGGATCGCGACAGAAAGCCTGAGAAATGCTGTCGGCTTTAGCGGGGTGTTTTTGCTCGGCTGACTCACGGTCGCTCTGGCAGGGATCGATCGGGTCTTATGAAACACACACACACACACACACACACACACTGATCTGTAGACTGGAGAAAGTGTGGGTGTTTTAGGAGAAATGCAGAGTTTGACTCATTGATGATCTCATCGTGACAAATCAGCAATATATCCGTGTGTGTGATTTGGACTTTATGCAATTTATGTTTCTGAGGATTGTGAAATGTTGTTCAGAACGCAAGATCTATCTATCTATCTATCTATCTATCTATCTCTATCTATCTATCTATCTATCTATCTATCTATCTATCTATCTATCTATCTATCTATCTATCTATCTATCTATCTATCTATCTATCTATCTATCTATCTATCGTTCTATCGTTCTATCGTTCTATCGTTCTATCTATCGATCTATCTATCGATCTATCTATCGATCTATCTATCTATTGTTCTATCGTTCTATCTATCGTTCTATCTATCGTTCCATAGATCTATCTATCTATTGTTCTATCTATCGTTCTATCTATCGTTCTATCTATCTATAGTTATATCTATCTATCTATCTATCGTTCTATCGTTCTATCTATCGTTCCATAGATCTATCTATCTATTGTTCTATCGTTCTATCGATCTATAGTTCTATCTATCTCTATCTATCTATCGTTCTATCTATCTATCTATCTATCTATCGATCTATAGATCTATCTATCTATTGTTCTATCGTTCTATCGATCTATCGTTCTATCGATCTATAGTTCCATCCATCTATAGTTCCATCCATCCATCCATCCATCCATCCATCCATCCATCCATCCATCCATCCATCCATCCATCCATCCATCCATCCATCCATCCATCCATCCATCCATCCATCCATCCATCCATCCATCCATCCATCCATCCATCCATCCATCCATCCATCCATCCATCCATCCATCCATCCATCCATCCATCCATCCATCCATCCATCCATCCACTTTAATAACATTATTTTATCACTATATCATACTTCCATATTGTTATTCCATAATTCTGATGGCATTATTATTATTGTGTAATGTGTCTGTCATATCAGTCGTGATATGAGCTTGTAGATGTGCTGACTCCTATTATTGTATTATTTTAATGTTATCCCTGTGAAGCTGCTTTGATACAATCTGTATTGTAAAAAGCCCTATATAAATAAAGGTGACTTGACTTGACTCCTGCGGTGTGTGTCAGTGATGTTAGTTCGTCTGTTGTAATGCAGATCGTGTAGAAGTTCAAACATCAGCTTCTAGGTTCCTCATGTTTGGGCCAGGCTTGCGTTCTCTGCAGAATCCTGTCCGAGGAAGAGCAGAGAGCTGATGTTAGATGTGAGGAATGTTTCCCGCCGTTTTATTCGTTTACCTTTTGTGTGTGATGTCAGGAAGACAATCACTCGGGTATGTGCACCACCTTCACACGCATTCCTGTGCCATAACTTTCATTGTGCATCATGTCAGTCATCGGTTTATTAGACCTTCTATGATGTTGCCATGGTGACCATCAGAAAAACCCCGTGACTCATAGTGATGTGAAAGTGTCATTGTTACAATTTAACATTCCACTTCCCGCCACATCCACAATAGAGGATCAAACCTGCTATTATAAGCTAATATCCACCTCTTATTACTCAAGCGCTGTCAGATGACATCATGGAAGGTATTAATAAACCGAGAGACGTATACATGGATGGGTTTATTGAGAACATTGATAAGGATTTTTCTCTACTTTGGGGAAATGTTTTGTTGAGTTGTTAATTGGAAAAAAAAGAGCAATTACACAAAAACACAATTTTTTTGTGTGTGCAATTTTATATACAGAAATGTAAATTTTCAGGTCAGAAACCACTTTTTTATGTTTTGCTTGCTGACGTACAACATTACTTTGGGACTATTTCTAACTCGTGTAAAAAGTAGGCTTTAAAAACAATTGAAATATGTAAGTCTTATAATCTTTTCCTTTGATATGTAATCTTTTCTGATTAGTTACATACCGTACCTTTTTTTTGGTGACTGTTTCCTTCGTTGTTTATTTAATGTTCTCAATAAAAAATAAATAAACTAAAAAAAACAAAAAGACGACGTATAGATGGGCAGTGAAGTGAATCTGTAACAGTGGCGGTTACGACCACAGGGAAACCCATGATGTTTTAGTCTGAATGTGTGTTATGTGTTTACCAGGCCTGAGAACTGTAAGCTGAAGTGTGTTCAGAATGAAGGTGTCACTCACTCGCCGCTTTATCAGAAACAAACAAACGCCTGGATCAATCCATGAAAACCTCTCAGGACTTGGACATTCTGTGAGGTTTCTCATTATGTGTTGTGCAGGAACAGACGGATGTTTATAAGGACGATATTGAAACGCCATAACTGCATAAAAGTTTCTGCATGAGAATGCTTACATGATGTACTAACACGGTTTTGTGTACATCCATGTTGTTGTTGTTTTATTTTGTGTGTGGAAATGTACCATGGAAATACCTTTTATATGCAATAGAAATGCAATATTTTTGGACTTGTTTGTTGTTATGGTAATTAAATCTATTTGAAGTACAATGTCAATACCATAGTATATGATATGATTAGTATAATTTAGTTGACGATTATTTCAAAGTACCATGAAAGGCAATAGCAGGGTGTATTGTCTATATGGGCTATATGATGATTGAACACGGCATGCACACAGTGTTTATCTAGTCTGTTTGCTCACATTACACACCTGTCTTTACCAGTCCTGATCTCTCCCGAGGGCTCGACGCTGTTTTAGATCGTTTTCTCATCGTAAACTTGGTAGGCAAGTAATTTGTGTCGCTACAAACCAATTAGTACCAAAAATTAGATCCAAGAGTCGCGTTGCAGAAGTGAAAACTTCAGTGCTATGAGGATGTTATTTGCTTCTGTTGAAGCCGTCGGCCCACATTATTTCCAATTTGTTTGAAATGAATAGTTTAACAGCAGAATTTGTGGTGAAGAACAACATTACCCATGATGCTGTACAGAAAATACCACCAATCAGAGTCGAAACAAGTCAAATGCACCAAAGGAACTTGTTAGCTCCGCCCACTTTCACAAACGCTCTCAAAACACTTAAATATTTCTGCATATTTTGCAATAGACTTTTCAAATATAATCAATTTTAAATGCGTAGTTTTATATTCCATCGTATTTAATTAGAATATGCTGTTCGCAATGCATCATGGGATTGTTGTTCTTTCCCTCACTAAAGATGTTCAGTTCACAGTCTTGTATTTTCAAATACTTTTTTGCTTCTAACCAAAGTTTGTAATGTTGTGATTCTCCTCGTGGCTGATTGGTTTGGTTCATAGACCTTTAAAGCTTAAAATTGCATAAAATAAGCTTAAAATGTGTGTGTACAGCAGGATTATTATCGCTAACTGAAATTAAAACCAAAAAAACAACAACATTTTCCTTACTTTAAAAAAAAAAAAAATTATTTAACTTTAGAGACATTTAAAGAAAGCAAAAACTAATTTAAAACATTTTTTAAAACAAACAAAATAAAAATGACAACATAAAATATTAAATTAAAATTACTTACACTACAAATTATACTAAAATAACACTGGCGTACAAGTGCATAAAAGTGCATTAGTATTACCATATTATTTTGGACATGGTGCCATTATAATCCCATGTTTTTGCACATCACACACTACTGCATTTTTTTGTGTTTTGGACACAAAGTATCATTTAAATTCCATTGTATACGAGTATGGTAATTAGATCTTTGATATTACCATCTGATAAAATTACCATAGATACACCATGATAATTAAAAGACTGTATCTTTAACAACTGAGCGGTTTGTAACATCTCATTTAGAGGGTGTTGTGAATCAGAATGATGTTTTTTAAGGTGCAGTGGATGTGTAACACGTTTAGTTCAGTTCTACTGTGCTTTCTCTTGCCTTTGGCTGTTTTTCCAGTAATGGTTTTAGATGTTGTCTGTGGCGCAGTGACAGCCACACCTCGACGCCATTAACTCCTTCAATAGTCGGTGCATTCAGGTGGACTGACAGCAGGAATCGTGTGTGTGTGTTTGTTTTGAATTGTCAGTCATCTGTCAGGGCCTCGTTGTTTCTCTCTCTCTCGTATTTCATTACGGTCTTATTTGCATGTAAGTCGGTTGCTGGTATTTTTCCACCTCCCTGAAGGATCGCCGCTCGTCTCACAAACCCACGACTTGGCAACCGCCCAATATTTGGTCACCAATTATTTTTTCTTGATTGGGCTTCTGTCTCCGTCACAATTAAGCTCCACATCAGGGCTAATTGGGATGGAGTTTGTTGGTTTGTTTTTTAATTTAAAGCAAGTAAACTTTCAGCGAGGAGTGTGTGCATACCGCCCCCTGTCTGCGGGTCTGCAACCCGTCCTCGATAGATGCGTCTCTATAGCACGCGCTGTGTTTATCGTGCAATTTATACGCGAAAATGAGTTTTTACGTGCATATGATACGCACTGTAAACCCATTGGGGAGGATAACTGATGTGGGGCACGTGTGTATTGGTGCGTTCATGTCCTCCTGGGAAGTTCGTACGAGGTGAGAAGTCGTGTTTACGAAAGCAGGCTATTCAAGTCACTTTCGTCGGAGTAAGATGGCGGATTACTTTCTCTTTATTAATTGCACATAAATATAGCGAGGTTCTTAAACTCGAGTTCTATAAAATGAAGAAAAAAGAAATGTGCATCAGGTGTGCTTTGCTTTTTTTTATGGTTTTAATTCATTTGTGAAGCAACTGCAAACTTAATCGATACATATATTAGCTACATTATTATATTATAATGTCATTCTGTGTAGACAGTTAGCGTACTGCGCTGTAAATAGAAAAGCCTGACAATATAATAGCCTGCTAAATACCTTTAAGTATTGTGGTTTTCTACCATGTTTCTCACTGACACGCACACAACTCGTAAAGATCGTGTCTTTAAAGAAAATCCCGAGCTTCCCACACGAAAAACACCATTCAAGTCATTCCGTAAAGATCGTATTTACGAGTTAAACGCACATGAACGCCACGTTCATGTGCGTTTAACTCGTAAATACGATCTTTACGGGATGACTTGAATTGTGTTTTTCGTGCAACACTAAATTGATTATTACGTGCATATGACACGCAGTTTTCGCGTGCATATGATACGCACTTTATTGCCTGTAATATGGTGCATATACACGCAATAAAGTATTATACACCTCATTTTAGTGTATAAAATTGCACGAAAAACACAATGTGTGCTATAAAGCCGCATTTCATGAGATCCGCCTGGTTTGGGCTCGATTAGGATCACTACAGTACAGGCCCATTTTAAAAGGGCTTCAGCCCTCCAACATTTCCCAGTCCCCCTAAAAATGTGCGAGAAACTCTATCAAAACATGTGAAAAGAACTATAAAAGTGAGTGGAAATGGCAAACGAGCTCATGAATAGTGCTGATTACATGTCATGTACATGTTAAAAGTGTTTGTTTTCCAGCAGATGACAGAAATCCTCCAGTAAAGCATGGCACATGGATGGAGATGATATATGTAGATCTTAAAGTTAATTTAACCGCATAAATGTTGTTAAAAATAATAGTGTTTAAAGCATTACATGTAATTGAAAAAAATATTTTACCCACATATCGCCAATCTATATATATTGAATATTAGCTTGTTATTTAAACAGTTAGAAATGAATTAAATATTCAGGGATTGACTTGATTTTAATAATATTATTATTGATTTTGATATTTAATATTTTTCTTCATCGACAGCACAGCAGATAACCTTTAACTAACAGTGATAGTGAGTTGTTATGTTGCATTACTGCATTTGCAATGACTATTATTCCTTATCAGAAATCTTGAATATGTATTATTAACATCTTTAGGTTATTTTCAGAAGTCTACACGTCTGAATGTGTTCGTCTCTCTCTTTGTGTGTGTTTTGCTTGAGTTACGACTTGCAGTCAGTCATATTAATCCGTTGTTTCATTATAGTCTGACTTATTCATAAAAGTATTCCGAATGCAAAGACTGTCAACAGACCGTCCGTCATCTTTAGAAACCCAGCGTTGCAAACACAATACGTAAGTGCTTCATTGACTGACAGGAACACATCAGCATGCATTTGTCTGTTTCTAGTTGGATTATGGGTGATTTAATAATCCTCCTCCGCCAGTTCAGATGGGCTGAGGAAATGAATGTAACACTGAACACATCTGCAGTCGGGCTGAAGCTGAACTCTTCTCTGTAATCATTGGCCTATTGTTGGGCCAGTTCCACGAGGGCTTGATGGAAGATAAGTGTCCAGAGACACAGTTATGAAGCTCTCCAGATTAATAACACAAGGCCTGAATGCATCACTTCCAGCTGTGCTGCTGATATTCCCATTGTAACACCTGGCCTTGTGTTGTGGAGTCGCACCGGCTGACATCGAGCCAATCCTGCAGAGTTTCCCCGGCTCGCCTGCCAACTTCATCTGGGAAATAAGTGATGTGATCGTCAAAACAAGCCTGAAACACAGGCTGGGAATCAGATAACACATTACACACGCTTTTACTTGCTTTACTGCGGAGGTCTGGCCACAGATCATAAGAATTTATATAAAATTAAAAATGAATACAATGATAATATTTTAGTTATAATTATTGTAATTAAATTATTATTGTTAATTAGTGGATCCACCATATCGGTATCGGCCGATATATGTTCTTTTTGAATGCTATCGTTATCGGCCTGATAAGAAAATTTGACCGATATATTCAAGCCGATAAAATATGAAAATTTTCATATCGGTGCATCCCTATTATTAGGCTAATTAGTAGTTATCAATTATTGTAATCATTATTATTATTTTAATTTTAGTAATTTATATATTTATTTTGATCAAATCTTTAACTGACAAATAAATAATATATTTATTATTATTATTTAATATTATTAATAATATTATTTTAATTGTATTAATTTAAATCAAATATTAAACTGAAAAAATTCAATAATATATGTATTATTATTTAATATTATTATAAATATAATAGTCATATTATTGTTTTAATTGTATTCATTTATATATTTATTTGATCAAACCTGAATTTTTTTATTTTTTATTAATATTTATTGATTTATTTGATTATTGTCTGCTTTTGGATGTTTTTGGGCCTTGCATCACATTGCTGTTGTTTGAAAGTATGTATTGTTACTGTGAGAGACGACCGGCCTCTGTGTGGATTCCCAGTCCTCGGGTTGATCATGCTGTTGCTGGTGTAACTGGTCAGGTCACTGCACAGCGTCTTCTGTCTCCTAGCAACAAGAATCTGGGAGTGTTTGGAATTTGTCCAGGAGTGATTTAACGTAGGATTCCAATGGAATGAGTCATGTTGTCAAGGCAACAGATACTCGTGTCACAACGGAGCGGCGGCCAGCGAACGATTGCACATCAGCCAATCGGATCCGCGATAGCGAGAATGTGTTTCCAGTGTCGACAAGTTCATGATTTCAGGTTTTAGGTTTGATTTACACATAAAGGTGTTGAAGTTATTGTGTCAGACTGAGTGTGTGTGTGATGTGAAATATGTGTTAGAATTTGTGACAATGGCTGTGTTGACAGCATCATTAATAACTCCCGTCATCACATGCTAGAAATATGCAGTCTAGATCAGCGCTCGCTAGCTTCATGTAAACGTGCTGCTTTAACAGTGTTTTCCGACACACTGAGGCAGTTCACTAGTGAAACACTCACGGGCTGAAGGTCAAAGGTCATCACACCGCCTGTGTGTCCGCAACACGCCTGAACTATCTCACATATGCTGTATTTTTTTTTCATATTATTATTATTATTATTATTATCATATATTTTATTATTACCACTTAATGAAAACAGATAAGGTTTATTTTATTTCATTTTTCAAAATATTATTATTATTATTATTATACATTTTATATTTTATTAACAGCTGACTGATCAATCTCAGAGAAGGTTTATTGTTTTTTGTTTTTTCTATTTTGTTTAATTTTCTTTTTTTTCTTATTATTAATTATAATTACTTTATATGTGTGTGTGTGTGTATTTATGTATATATATATATATATATATATATATATATATATCACAGATAAGTTATACATTTATAGTTATAAATATATTTTGATTTATATTATTACCATATTATTATTATTTTATTGATCGTTGTGTCACAGTGAGATCAGGCTTAAAAGGCCTCTAGATATAAATCACATGACCGTACAGAAGGACAGTTGGTTATTGGTGAAAATATTTTCTTTTATAGTTTAATAATAGTTTCTTTTTCCTCATAAATCCAGTTTGGCCTGATGCTGGGATTGCTGATTATCGTTCGCCTCCAGCTCTTCGAGGAACTGTGTGGGAGTGTGTGTGTGTGTGTGTGTGGACTTGACAGAAGCGGTGTGTGTTTTGTAACCA
>CM060611.1:2549766-2597915 GCA_030578255.1 Tiaroga cobitis
GTGTAATGTTGCAGTTCTCCTGTATATCAGTGTCAGTGTTTCTGAACTCCTGAAACGCCTCCATTGTAGTCTCGAGTTTCTCCCGGGAACGAACACGTCACAATATTCCTCATTATAATAATTCATACGCAGAATAAAGGGGCGGGGCCTGGTTGAGTTAGTTAGTAGTGTGTTAAACTGGCGGTTATGGGAAGGGGCGGGACATTTCCCAAACACACTCGAAGCGCTCGACCAATCACAGCACAATGATCCAGCCGACCAATCAGAGCACAGTGTGCTTTTCAGAAGGAGGGGCTTCATAGAGACAGGAAGTAAACAGAGCGTTACTGACAGACTGGGAAGAGAGGAGCCGCAACAATGCAGAATATGAGGAGAATAATCAACATTCAAGCAGGAAAACCTGTTCTAGTGGAGACTAAAACACAATCACGACTTTGAAAAAGAGAATAGTTTGGGCTTTAAAATGGAGGCAGGAGACACACACGTGTGAGATGTGTTGTGATTGTAGCAGCAGATCAGACAGATTGAAGTCTTCTGTCTGTGTTTTCTCCCATCTGGGGCTGAAAATCTCCCAGCAGCGCTGTGTGTGTGCGTGTGTGTGTGTGTGTGTGTGTGTGTGTGTGTGCATTATAGTGACACGTAATAAATTTAAAATCATCTTTTATATGATTGTGTGTGTGTGTGTTTGTCAACAGTGTTTTGCTGAAGACAGAGAGACTTTGAGAAACTGAAGAGTAACAGCAGAAAAACACCACGTGAGTCTTTCATTAATACGCCTTACACAAACATGCATGACAGAGCACTTGTTTATGTAATTTACATTAAATATGAATATTTATTCAAATATGTACATCAGTTTCATCACTTTTGGAATGTACATGAAGTAATTACCTCTTTAGAGTTATGCAATGCTAGAATGTTTGCTACTCACTCACTCGCACACACACACACACACACACACTCAGACACACACACTCAGACACACGTCTCAGACACACACACAGGAGCTACCTTACACAACATATTAGATCTAATTAGCATAATTTTTAGAGACGAATATTAAATATTACATCATGATGAGTTTGTCCAGTAGTTCAAGTGACAAATCAGACAGATCCCAGCATGCTTTGCTTCAGTGCAACTAGACATCATGTGTGTATGTGTGTGTGTGTGTGTGTGTGTGTGTTCTGATCTCTGTGTAAACGCACATCATGTGCTTCTACTTTCTTTCATATGCTTTTTCTTTATTACATTTTTACATTTATTTATATTTATTTCTAATCTTTTTTTATCTTTCTTTTATTCTTTTCAAATGTATTTTTTATTTATTTGTTTTGTTTTTATTTGTTTATTTTATATTAGCCTATTTATCTGTTTATAATTTTAAATTTAGTTAAATTTATTCTATTTACTTATTTGTTTGTTTTTTCTTTATTTTTCATTCTTTGTTTTTCTTTTTTTTCTTTTTGTAATTTTGTTTTGTTTATTTTTTCTTTTGTATTTAATTTCGTATTTTTCTTTTCTTAGGCAAGGCAAGTTTATTTACATAGCACATTTCATACACAATGGTGATTCAAAGTGCTTTACATAGAAGAAATTAAAATAATCAAAACAAATAAGAATAATTAAAACCGTTTAGAATAAAAAATAAAATACAGCACAGTAAAAACACATATATATATATATATGTGTGTGTGTGTTTTTTTGTCTATCTTTCATTTATTTTTATTTATATGTATATATTTCTACGTCCCTGTCTGTCAGAATGTCTCTCGCTCCTCTGTGCTCCCTCTCTCCTGCAGCTGTTCGGCTGAACTAACTCTTCAGCTGGAGCTGATTTGCATATTAACCCTGTTACTGCTGCTCTGTCTTTGTTCTGTCCGTGACATCAGAGCGTGTGTCGGTAAATCCCGTCCTCGCTTCACCTTTCTCATCAGGGATCATCGGGATCGAGTCGCGGCACGTCTCGGCGTTCCCTCCTCCTGCCAGGAAACCTCTCCTTCCTAACGTCGTGTTCTTTTGTTCACACGTAATGATTTAATTGCATCAACTTGAATTCGAAAGCAAAGTTAACCTGGTCCGTCGTTCAGACCCGACTCAAGTTGTTACTTGTCTTGGGAAATTCACATCAGTCTGCCAGAATCACTCGATTTCCTCGGAAGAATAACAGCCGGATGTAATCCCACATGATGACATTATCTGATGACAAAGAGCTTTAATCTGAGCTGAAACATGTCTTTGTATCTTCAGTCCTTTTATTCAATTAGAAACTAAACCATTAAACGAGCAACAATAAACCAAACTTCGATGCATTTGACACATTTCAGCGGTTTAAGTGTCCGTGTTTTCCGTGAGGCTTCTGTCAGTTGCTCCTAACAATAAATCATTCATGTTTTCATAATTAACGGAATGGAGTTGGTCTGGTTTTGCAGGCCTTTATTTGTGCCGTTTTAAACTTCTTCATCAGCGCTTGTTCGTCTGTGTTCCTGAAGTTGTGTGTTTTTGTGCGTCCTGGAAAGAAACGATGGGCAGATCTCAGCTCATAAATTAACAGGGATGTGTTTGGAAGGGCCGATTCGTTCGCACCTGTTCCTCATTATCCAGCCTCATCTGTCACTCACGGGGACTCTGATTGGTCGAGAGGAACTCAGCGTTTGGTTTGATTTCACAGTGGTAGTGCAGTCAGTGAGTCAATCATCACTAGTGCTAGTGCTTGTTATAGTGGTGTGATGGGAACCGCTGGACCACAGTGTTAACCCCAACAGCCTAAAACACTCAGAACACCCTAGCAACTGCATAGCAACAGCCTAAAACACTCAGAACACCTTAGTAACTGCACAGCAACAGCCTAAAACACTCAAAACACCATAGCAACTGCACAACAACAGCCTAAAACACTCGGAACACTCTAGCAACTGCTTAGCAACAGCCTAAAACACTCAGAACACTCTAGCAATTGCATAGCAACAGCCTAAAACACTCAGAACACCCTAGCAACTGCATAGCAACAGCCTAAAACACTCAGAACACTCTAGCAATTGCATAGCAACAGCCTAAAACACTCGGAACACTCTAGCAACTGCTTAGCAACAGCCTAAAGCACTCAGAACACTCTAGCAACTGCACAGCAACAGCCTAAAACACTCAGAACACCCTAGCAACTGCACAGCAACAGCCTAAAACACTCATAACACCCTAGTAACTGCATAGCAACTGCCTAAAACACTCAGAACACCCTAGCAACTGCATAGCAACAGCCTAAAACACTCAGAACACCCTAGCAACTGCATAACAAACACCCTAAAACACTCAGAACACCCTAGCAACTGCATAGCAGCAGCCTAAAACACACTAGCAACTGCACAGCAACAGGCTAAAATAGTCAAACACCCTAGTAACTGCAAAGCAGCAGCCTGCAGCATTCAAAACACCCTAGCAACTGCATAGCAACAACCTAAAACACTTAGAACACCTTAGCAACTGCATAGCAACAGCCTAAAACCTTCAAAAACACCCTTACAACTCCATAGCAACAACCTAAAACACTCAGAACACCTTAGTGACTGCATAGCAACAGCCTAAAACCTTCAAAAACACCCTAGCAATTCCATAGCAACAACCTAAAACACTCAGAACTTGAAATGTTCCCAGTGTTCCTTATGAGGGCAAAACAAAGTTGTGATGTGCGTGTGCGTGTGTGTGTGTGTGTGTGTGTGTGTGTGACCTTCTGCCGCTCCCTGTGGGCGTCTCTTGGCCCTGGATGAGTCTTGGCTCTCTGAGAGGTTTATTTGCTGAGGTCTGACTTCTCGTCTCGTGTCTCTGGGCGCCGGGTTTCCTTCAGATGACTTTCTCTGGACTCATCAACACGGCTACATCACATTCAGATTCATCAAAAATGGGATTGAGATGGATTATACAATATTGACCTTATTAATATATTTAAAAAAATAGTAAGGTCATGTTATAAGACAATGCGGCATAAAAGCACCAGTTGTTTGTGGTAAAATCACTAGGTTTATTGTATAATTGAACTTTTTCCCAGGTGTCTGAATTCTGTTTGTCCATGCGATCGTTGCATCTAAAGCGTGTCCGTCTGAGCGCTGGCGGCTGATTTTGTGTGTGTGTGTGTGTGTGTGTGTGTGTGTTTGCGAGCCGACAGCTGGCGGTGAGGGCCGCAGGAGCCCGGCGGGGTCGTCCGGACCTCATTTCCAAATGCACTGTAAACAAAAGGTTAAAGAGGGTTCAGATGCGCTGCATTAACAGATGCTCGTCGGCGCAGGCCTCCATTACATCGCCGCTATGTGACAGAACATCAAACATTAGTCAAAGAGTTTGTAAGCATGTTGCGTAGTTGTGCATGGAGTCGACTGTTTTATTTGTGATTGAAAACACAATGAAACATGACAATTTTTGTCCATGCTGAAATACAAAGGAATTATGAACACATGCAAAAACAGAAGAGAACCAATTAAATATTAATAACTGATTATGTTCTATCTTTTGCAGCTGTAGTTTGCAACGTAATATCTGTCAGATAAAATACCTTAACCGAGTTTACAGTTTTGCTCTTCTCTTATATTTAAAAAAGGAAAAAGTAAAAAAAAAAAAAAATTTTCCTAACATTTTTATGTTTAATCGAACCTATAGGGTCATTAAATACAAATATCCCGTCCAGACGTCACTAGATGTCATCATCATTTTCTCCATAACCTTAATATTTTCCCTTTTTGCTGATGTTTTCAATATTGTTTTATAGAGTATCAAAGTTCAGCCTGAAAGCAAATCTGTTTTACTTGGTACATTTTAACTGATCATTATTATTAGTATTCATAATTTAATTTAAAATGCATTATTTTATATACCGTAATAACGCAATGAAACATGACATAATTTTGTCCATGCGTTTATTCAAAGAAATGATGAACACGTGCGAAAAACTGTAGCTGTAGTTTGCCTTTTTTTCCAAATAATTCTGTCAGATAAATGGCCTTTGATTTTGAAGATGCATCATTTCTTATTATCTTTGATTCTTCAACACTAAGATGAAACATTAAGATTATTTCACAATAATAATGTGAAATAATGCATATTATAGATCTCTGATCTATATTAATTGATCATTTGATCATTGTCATTTGGTGTGTGTTTAGAGTTTCAGAAGTGATATTTCCCTCTGGTACACTACAGGTGAAACTGGAAAAATTAAAATATCATGCAAAAGTTCATTTATTTCAGTAATTCAACTTAAAAGGTGAAACTAATATATTATATAGACTCATTACATGCAAAGTGAGATATTTCAAGCCTTTATTTGTTAGAATTGTGATGATTATGGCTCACAGCTTATGAAAACGCCAAATTCAAAATTAGAATATTTCATGAAATCAATAAAAAAAAGGATTTTAAATACAGAAATGTCGGCCCTCTGAGAAGTATAATCATGCATATGTTCTCAGTGCTTGGTTTGGGCCACTTTTGCATGAATTACTGCCTCAATCCGACGCTATCAGCAAAATATTCTAATTGTTCGAGTTTCACCTGTACAGTATCCCTTGAATATGATCCGTTCTTGTGCTTTGAGACGCGATGGTCTCTTTATAGTGCTATACTCCACTGGAGTGTGTGCATGTCTCCCTCTAGTGGAGAACACACACACACACTGCATCTTTTCAGTAATGATTCTGCAGACATGATTATTATTTTTAAGTTGTTGGGTGGATGTTCAGTGTATAAAGTGTCTGAGCTTTCAGTGAATTTTCATGCAAGTAATGTTTTAATTGTTGGTTTCGGACGTGGCTTCCTGATGTTCATGCGTTTTATTTCTTCTCTTTCCTTGTGTTTTAGTTGTGTATCTCCAGATCTGCTGCAGTGCATCGTGGGAAACGCCTCCAGCTTGTAAGGACTGTGTTTACGGGAGCAGGACGTCTGGAGAAACTGAACCAACTGAGTGACAAACTGACCAACGGGATGCCAGGAATGAGTGCGCAGGAATCCAGCACGGTAAACACACACACACACACACACTCCTCTCAACAACACGGATGAATATCGACAGATCACAACTGCACTCGTAATCCGATGTGAACGAGAGTTGAATTCAAACAACTTCTTTTAAGAATGTTTATTGACTAAATAAACTGGAAACAGAAGGTCTACAGGAAGTGACATCATCATTAAACTAACTTATGATATATTGGAGTTTCAATTAACGGAATTTTTTTTCACCATGGTTTTTGTTAACTATAAAAGTTTCCTTATTACAAATATTTTGTCAGTTTTAGCTAACTACTGCTTAAAATAAGATACATTTACAAAACATGAAATACATTTAAATATTGAACATTAAAAAGAAGGGTAACACTTTACAGTAAGTTTTTATTTGTTTAATTGTGTGTGTGTGTATGAGAGAGACTGTGTGTGTGTGTGTGTGTGTGTGTGTGTGAATGAGAGAGACTGTTTGTGAGTGTGTGTGTGTGTGTGTGCGCGTGTGCGTATGAGAGAGACTGTTTGTGTGTGAATGTGAGTGAGTGTGTGTGTGTGTATGAGAGAGACTGTGTGTGTGTGTGTATGTGCGCGCACGTGTGTATGAGAGAGAGACTGTTTGTGTGTGTGTGTGTGTGTGTGTGTGTGTTCACGTGTGTGTGTATGAGAGAGAGACTGTGTGTGTGTGTGTGTGTGTGTGTATGAGAGACACTGTGTGTGTTTGTGTGTTCACGTGTGTGTATGAGAGAGAGACTGTGTTTGTGTGTGTGTGTGTGTGTGTGTGTGTGTGTGTGTGTGTGTGTGTGTGTGTGTGTGCGTGCGTGCGTGTGAGTGTATGTGTGTATGAGAGAGACTGTGTGTGTGTGTGTGTGTTCACGTGTGTGTGTATGAGAGAGAGACTGTGTGTGTGTCTTTTGATATGTATTTGTTTAAACGGCTCCAGATGTTGCTGATGTTGAGCGCTGGATCTGACGGAGCATCTGTCCGCTCACCTGGAGCTTCACACACTCTCACACACACACCCTTCTCCTCCGTCACGTCTCGTTCTCGTTCACCATGTGTTGTCATTCAGGGCTTTTGCTCACATTCTGTTGTTTCGCTCTTTTCTCCAGAGATTTTGACGTTGCCTTTTGATGTTGGACGAAAATCAGTGGGTTTTATTGCTGCTGAATTAGATTTGATAAACCCCTGTCAGGACCCCTATCGTCAAAGACCAATGACGACTAGCATAGAGTGTGGATTGGCGGTGTGGTTCTGGTATGGCATGGATAAGAGCAGCAATAACCGCCTTAGGGTAACAGAACAGAAACAACATCAATATATTGCAGATATCATTAAAGGGGTGGTGTAATGCCCCTTTCACAAGATGTAATAAGTCTCTGATGTCCCCAGAGTGTGTTTATGAAGTTTTAGCTCAAAATACCCCACAGATATTTTTATATAACATGTTAAAGTTGTCACTTTTTGAGGGTGAGCAAAAACACACTGTTTTTGTGTCTGTCCCTTTAAATGCAAATGAGCTCCTGCTCCCGGCTCCCAGGGGGCGGAGCTTCAACAGCTCGTGTCCTTACACACACACACACACACTGAACAGAAAAACTTTTAGCCTTTTATGATCAAACCGGAGTCAGAAAGATGGAGAGACTCAAGAAGTGTCTGTTCTAGTCATTGATTAGCAAATTCTGTCATGATAATCTATAAATCGTGTTCAGGGGGCGGGGTTTATGTAAATTTTAGGGTTGGTGATGTCACTAACCCGGGAGGAAGCTCGTGTAGTTCTACCAGCTGTTTGTTGTAGTCGTTAATTTCTTTAAAAGCAAATATCTCCCTTTGCTTTGAACTTTGAGCGTTGTAACTTTGCAGATGTTGTTTACGCTCACACAGCAACACTACACACTCACTACAGCTAGAAAAGGCTAATCGGCTCCTGAGAAACGCGATAGCTGCTGATAATACTGAAGGGATGTTTACATATACTTATATGGTCTTATATATGCTTATATATACATATAGTGATGTGAGCTTGACTAATAATATTGTTTTCCCTTTGAATGAAGTTTCCATTGGCAGATATTTGTTCTTGTTTTAAGCATAAACTCACTTTATTTTGATACTTTTACTTTTTTCTCAAGTAAATGTATCTTGATTTAAGAATTATGCTGGAAAACAAAAAGGAAATACTCTTATACATATATATAACATACATACAGTGTTATAAATGCATCACTAGTGCTGTAACTTTTAGTTCGTGTTAGAAACTAAACACACTTTACTTACAGCCTGCATATATAATGCATTATTTTTAATACATTGTATGATGTCATGAATAACTGCAACCACTATTATACTTATCTATTCATTGTTACACCTTTAAAACACAAGCATTAAAACACACGAGAAACAATTTCAGGTGTAACGAGGAATCTGCAAATATTATAATGTACAATAGGAATACAATTATAATGCATTAAACACAAAGGCTTCAAGTGTTACCCGAACTCTTTAGAAACCGCATGGCAACCGCCCACAACACCCTAGCAACGTAAAATAGATGCTGACACTACTAGCGACCACATTCTGGCGACCATCCATGATTTTCTCGGACATTCGCCTCTCATGTTTTCATATTAATGTAGAAATGTAGTTTTATCGTGTGAATTGAAGAGCACAGACGCAGTGAGTGTGAATTTGAGCGCAGGATCACCGTAAACTGGGTCAGAGCGCATCCTCTATCCAGCACCATATGTTACTCCACCAGACCCTGAGGGAAACACACACACACACACAAAGACACTCATACACACACAAAGACACTCACACGCACACACTCACACACACACAAAGACACTCATACACACACACAAAGACACACACTCACACACACACAAAGACACTCATACACACACAAAGACACTCACACGCACACACTCACACACACACAAAGACACTCATACACACACAAAGACACTCACACGCACACACTCACGCACACACACACACACACACACACTCACACGCACTCACACTCACACGCATTCACACACGCACACACACACACACACTCACTCACTCACACACACACACACGCATTCACACACGCACACACGCATACATACTCACACGCTCACACTCATACACACACACAAAGACACTCACACGCACACACACACACAAAGACACTCATACACACACACAAAGACACTCACACACACACACACACACACACACACACACACATAAAGCATAATAGCATTAAGAAAATTAAGCCTATTGTTGGACAATTATGTTTTCTATTGTATTTCCATGACAATTAAACATTCCCCCATCAATATATATATACTTGTTTTTTTTTCTTTTGAAATAATTAACCACACGTTTTTCTTTAGATTTAAAACATGAAATGTTAACAGTAGGTATATTTGTAAAATAGGATTAATTGTGTTTTTTTTTATTCTATGGTGAAATAGTATACATTTTTGTTTTTATAATTACAGTTATACGACCTAAATGCAAATACAATACAAAAAAAACATAATTGTCCTCAAATAGGCTCAATTTTCTTTATACATAGTTATAGTGTTTTCTTTTGGTTTGGGTGTAGAACATGACCTGTGTTTGACGGGTTTCATGAGATTCGCCCGTACAGATGTTGCTGTCTCTCTGAGTCCGCTGTGTGTGTGTGTGTGTGTGTGTGTGAGAATGAGGCCGATGTGAAGGTACGCCGGACAGCCGGTCAATCTCACGCCTCGGTCACCTGACCTCATTTGCATACTAAAACCCGCCTCCATCACAGCAACAGGATCAGCGGTTGTGAAAAGCTTCAGGGATTTTAGGGAGTTTATTTCATCAAACGTGTCGCATCTTCATAACGTTAATCATCTCTGTCATATTCATAAATGCCAGGCTGTCACAGGCTTATATGATGTCATTTATTTCAATTTACTGCTCCGAAACACAGACGCAGCCTCGTCTCGGGGGACGTCCTGGCGAACGAAATCGTATTTGGTGGAAATTAATCACATTAAGTCGTAGATTAAGTGATAATCCTCCGCGAGCTCTTAAACACTGAGTGATTGGCGTCGTCGCTGACCCGGGATCCGCTCGGCCCGTTACCCAGAGATCAGTGCAGCGTCCCTGGGGGAGAGCGTTAGGCGAGTCCCTGGATTAGGCCTTAAAATCGCCCACAGGACCCTCATTTACATAAATATATTTTAATAATGTGAAATATTGCGTAATGGTGGCAATTCCAGTATTCTGAGCACATGTTTATCTGAGATTGTGTGTCGTGTGTTTACAGATGACCGGCTGTTTGGGATTTTATTATTTTAACCCTTTAAAGCCTGATAGCCTATATGAGATAATACTCGGGGGGGGGGGGGGGGGGGGGGGGGTTTGTAGATTTAACTAAATTAAATTTAAAAGTGTTTTTTGTTGTTCATCATATTTTATACATCAAGCTCGATTTTATTCAGAGCCCCAAACTGAGCCAAAAATATGTTTTTGTTTTTTTCAGATCCTGATTTTTATATATGACAATAAAGTAAGATGAAATTCTAAAGCTTGTAATGTAAATCAATGAGATCTTTATAATAACATAGCATATACTTGTCATGTAAATATAAATATCTGCCAATAATATGTGTTAGTAAGATGATATTTAATGCTTAGTTTTATGATCAAAGCTCTGTAGTTTTAAAGCATATATTGCAGTGATTTCGCAATAAAGTGATGTTTGAGAGAGAGCTGAACTAATAGCCAGGTGTGGATCATTAGAGGCCTGTCTCTGTAACTTTGATACCGTGGGATTTACAGGGTTAAGAACGGGATTGTAAAAGAGCCGCTATGAGAATCAGAGCTTATATAATCTGATTTATCGCCTCTCGTTTTCCCTGATCCTCTAAAGCTCTAAGTAACATGTCAAAGCGCAATTACATTTGTCCGGACCAGTGGCACATGAACTCACTGTTCACATGAGCGTGTCTGATCCAAACACCACTGAATCTTTACAGAACTACACACACATCACACACACACACACACACACACACACACACACACGTCTACACACATACACACACACACACACACACACACACGTCTACACATATACACACACACACACACGTCTACACATACGCACACACGTCTACACATACGCACACACATCTACACATATACACACACACACACACACACACACACGTCTACACATATATATATACACACACACATCTGCACACACGTCTACACACGCACACACACACACAAGTAATGCAATGTTTGGCTCACAGATGCTATTTTATAATTTAAATAAAAAATATATTCTAAATATTATATATATATCATTTCAAAAATACTACCACCAATTACATAAAGTGTGTGTGTGTGTGTGTATATATATATGTACATACAGCGCACACATATATAGATATATATGTATAATTTTAAAATGTATATAATTATATATTTTTAAAATATATATATTTACTGTATGTAAAATTATAAATATGTATAGAATTTAAAAACAAATTATGTAATTATAATATTTATGTAAAATGATAAATTATATATAATTTAAATATAGTTTGTAAAGAAAAAATTATATATATATTTGAAACATTATAAGAGATAATTTTCCAAAAGAGAAGGCCTCAATTTTAATTACTTTGCATTAAAAAAAATAATACTTGCTCACTATTTCTTTCGGATTTTCAAACTAAGCGTTCATGCATGATTTGTGGTGTAATATTTCCCACAACCCCTTGCACAACAGAAGCCCGAAACTCCCAAAGTATGAATCTAGAATGTGAAATGGTGAATACATTGAGCTCTATGCTCATATTTACATGCTAACACCAACAGTGCACCGCTAATGAGTGTAACCATGTATAATAATAATAATGTATCAAAGAATTGTGTTTTTTACATACTCAGAATTATGGAAAAAATGAAATGATTAATATGAGGGATGCATTTTTGTTCAGTTTTCCGTCTGGGTGAAAGTGTGTGTTTCGTAACTCAAACACACAGTTCTGTTCTGTCATAATACGGACACGATTGCCATTAGATGGGCGATTCATGCGTTTTCCTTCGGGAATATAACGGTTGCAAAACTCGGGTGGGAATGTTTCTTCAGAACAGCAGATGCAATCGAGTGTGTGTGTGTTTCTCAGGGAACAGAGAGGAACGATGTCTCTAAACACAACACAAACGCTCCGAATCGAGCGTCTAAAGGGAAGAGTGTCACGCTGGAGGACGAGGACTGGAACTGGGCGGCCAATAAGAAGACAGCGTTTCACTCCGGATCCAATCTGACACGATCGGGAAGCGTTAAGGATCTCATTTACAGGTTCGATGGATCACACACACCGCCCAAACGCGCTCTCGGGTCGCTGAAGGTCAAAGGTCAAGACGTGAGCGGACGGGATACCGGGAAAATGAGACGTGAAAGCAAAGAAAGAGGGAAGAACCAGAACCCGGTCTCATCCGGAGAAATGCCAGATCCCAAATTACAAGAATCCTCAGAGCAGAAACGTCCCGTCACAGAGAAGAGGAAGGAGGAAGATCGGACGAAACGCACTAAAGATTACAAGCACAACACTAAAGATGACCAGCACAACACTAAAGATGACCAGCACAACACTAAAGATGACCAGCACAACACTAAAGATGACCAGCACAACACTAAAGATGACCAGCACAACACTAAAGATGACCAGCACAACACTAAAGATGACCAGCACAACACTAAAGAGCAAAAGCACAGGACAGAGAGTCCGGATGCTCCTGTTCCCGGTCCGGTAAGTCCGGGATCGGATCCGATCGCTCGCAGTCGTCAGTCGCTCTGCTTCACTGCGAATCTCCACTCGCCTCACATCAACCTGTCAATCATCCTCGCTCACATCAACCTGTCAATCATCCCCGCTCGCCTCACATCAATCTGTCAATCATCCGTTTGATTTTCATGCACGCTTCATCAATCAACTCTGATATTAATCAATGCAACACACTCGTCTCGTGTTTCAGGGCGTTTTGTCTGCGCATGAGCAGTGCTGTTCGAGTGGAATTGAGAAATTATAGGTTTTACTAATCGCTTTTATTTTTCCCTTTTTATTTATATTATTTTAGATTTTATAAAAATATTATTATTAATTTTTTTCTTTATTAATTTAATTTTTAATTTTTTAAAATAATTTTTATTTATGGATTTTTTTACTTTATTTTACTTTATTTTTTAATTTAATTAAAAAATATTGATTTTGTTTATTGAATAAAACATTTAATTTAATTTTGTATTTTATTTTTGTATTTATTTTATTTTAATTTATTTAATTTATATTATTTTAGATTTATAGATTATTTTTATTTTTTTTATAACTTTAAAAAAAAAAAAAATTTTAATGAAAGTTTTATCCCTGCGCATGAGCGCTTTAGATGTGCATGTGTGTGTTTGTTGCGTCTCTGAGTGTTTGTAACTACACACCATGCGTCTGATCTTGACTTGATTGAAGGTCCTGGAACCCCAGCACTATCGTCACTCACTCCCTCTCTCTCACTCACCCAGATCTGCAACGGTGAGAAGCAGCACAGCAGTCTTCAGTCTGATGACGAACCCTCCACCTCTAAAGCCCAGGCCAACCCCAGGTACCAGCTGTTCCTGGGGGCCAACGGCTCCGTGGGCTCCAGCGGCTCCAGCGGGACCAACGGGAACCTCAGGAGGATCAGCTCAGCCATGCGTGGGTCCATGGAGTCGCTGTCGTCCCGGGACTGGGACAGCATGTCCGACAGGGTGAGTGTCCGCTTAAAAATATTTAAATAAAATGTACAAAAAAAATGATGTAAATAAAACAAAAATTCTAGATATTAATTATAATTAATTTAATATTAATTAATTTAATGAATTATAATAACTACAATCTCAGTGATACTAAAATAACAAACTAATGCAGTAGTTACTTTTGCCGTACAAAACTCTTCCTGAAATGTTAAAATAATAATAATAATAATAATGATTTAATACTTTGCAATAAATATAAATAATAATAAAATATACATATATTTTTTTTTATTAAAAATTATTTAGAAAAATATAAAAGTAACTTTTAAAAATAAACATATTAAATATCTTTTTTTGTTTTGTTGCTGTGTTTGCCCTGCCAGCATCGTTTGAATATAACATGTTAATTTTAAAAGAAGCAATTTTGTTTCATTTTCAAATACCTATTTTTCCTGATACTGATTCTGACATGCTTTAAACAATATTGTCATTTACAGTAGGAGTTTACAGTAGCCGTTTACAGTAGCCGCTCGCAGTAGCGAGCCGCTCGCAGTAGCCGCTCGCAGTAGCCGTTCACAGTAGCCACCCGCTGTAGCCATTGCCGTTAACAGTAGCCGCTCGCAGTAGCCGCTCGCAGTAGCCGCTCGCAGTAGCCGCTCGCAGTAGCCGCTCGCAGTAGCCGCTCGCAGTAGCCGTTGCCGTTAACAGTAGCCGTTTACAGTAGCCGCTCGCAGTAGCCGCTCGCAGTAGCCGCTCGCAGTAGCCGCTCGCAGTAGCCGCTCGCAGTAGCCGCTCACTCGCAGTAGCCGCTCGCAGTAGCCGCTCGCAGTAGCCGCTCGCAGTAGCCGTTGCCGTTAACAGTAGCCGTTTACAGTAGCCGCTCGCAGTAGCCGCTCGCAGTAGCCGCTCGCAGTAGCCGCTCGCAGTAGCCGCTCGCAGTAGCCGCTCGCAGTAGCCGCTCGCAGTAGCCGCTCGCAGTAGCCGCTCGCTCGCAGTAGCCGCTCACTCGCAGTAGCCGCTCGCAGTAGCCGCTCACTCGCAGTAGCCGCTCGCAGTAGCCGCTCGCAGTAGCCGCTCGCAGTAGCCGCTCGCAGTAGCCGTTCGCAGTAGCCGTTCGCAGTAGCCGCTCGCAGTAGCCGCTCGCAGTAGCCGTTGCCGTTAACAGTAGCCGCTCGCAGTAGCCGCTCGCAGTAGCCGCTCGCAGTAGCCGTTGCCGTTAACAGTAGCCGCTCGCAGTAGCCGCTCGCAGTAGCCGCTCGCAGTAGCCGCTCGCAGTAGCCGCTCGCAGTAGCCGCTCGCAGTAGCCGTTGCCGTTAACAGTAGCCGCTCGCAGTAGCCGCTCGCAGTAGCCGCTCGCAGTAGCCGCTCGCAGTAGTCGCAGTAGCCGTTCGCAGTAGCCGCTCGCAGTAGCCCTTTACAGTAGCCGTTTACAGTAGCCGCTCGCAGTAGCCGCTCGCAGTAGCCGCTCGCAGTAGCCGCTCGCAGTAGCCGCTCGCAGTAGCCGCTCGCAGTAGCCGCTCGCAGTAGCCGCTCGCAGTAGCCGCTCGCAGTAGCCGCTCGCAGTAGCCGCTCGCAGTAGCCGCTCGCAGTAGCCGCTCGCAGTAGCCGTTGCCGTTAACAGTAGCCGCTCGCAGTAGCCGCTCGCAGTAGCCGCTCGCAGTAGCCGCTCGCAGTAGCCCTTTACAGTAGCCGTTTACAGTAATGCCTCTGTGTTCCTCCAGATGGGCAGCTTTGACAGTCCTTCCAGAGGCTTTGACAGTCCTTCCAGAGTTTTCAACAGTCCATATGCGACGCTGTCGTTGGACTATCCCATCAACAGAATGACAGATTTTAAGGTAAATAAGTCACATTCTGTGTTTATGTATGAGTGTGTGTCCCTCTAGTGGACAGAAGATGTACTTCAGCTCCATCCGTGTGTGTATGAACACCTAAAGTGTCACATAAATACTTAACTGTCTTCAACAATGATTATCCACTTCTTTTATAATTATTATAGCTTTTGTGACTTCATATTAATCCAGACTACACGAGATAAGACTTCATTTGTCACACTGCAGGACTATTGACTGTTGTATTTGAATCAGACACAGGAAGTGATGTCACCTGGCGTCTCTGAGGTGAACCTCTTTGGTCTGAACCGAAGTCCCGTTGCGAGTCCGGCGCTAAATCAGCGCTCGCGCATCGGCTACGACAGTCTGACGCGCAGACGAGACGTGAGTTTATTCCTCAACAAACCATTAACCTTCCTTCCGTCAAATGAGCATTATTAATAAAACCACCCTAAAACATGTCAATATATTTTTATGAAATTGTTGGGGAAAAAATATATAAATATATAGATAGATATACAGTGTAATTATTATTTAAATTATATAATAACATAATTGTTTTAATTAGAATTATTTTAATACATTATGCACACACACACACACACACACATATATATATATATATTTTTTTTTATACAAAATAAATAAATTCATCTATATTTTATAATTTTACAGTTATGTATATATATTAATTTAAATGTATAATTAAATAACTTGCATTTTTATATATATATATATTAGTTATTATAAAGTTATTATTCAATATAGCCAATAATTGGTGTTTTACAGACACTGTGTCTCAGCAGTTGTGTTTAATTATAACTAAGTAAAAAATATAAAGTATTTGACCTGTTGTCCTCCAGAAGGCCACGCCGGCTCAACTCATAATGCAGAACCAGCCAAACAAGCGCGACTTCGTGCAGGAGTTGACCAATCAGCTGGACGACTGCCGCAGGGTCAGTGTCACACACACACACACACACACACACACACTCTCCACACACTCTTCATAGCCAAACACACACACACTCCATAGCCAAACACACACACTCTCCATAGCCACACACACACACACACACACACTCTCCATAGCCAAACACACACACTCTCCATAGCCAAACACACACACTCTCCATAGCCACACACACACACACACACACACACACTCTCCATAGCCAAACACACACACTCTCCATAGCCAAACACACACACTCTCCATAGCCAAACACACACACTCTCAAAAAATCCTCAAGTTTTTCCACAGAATTCATGCAAAAAATGTAATTACCATTAACATGTGTGGATGCATGTGCTCCAGAGGAACCAGTTTCTGGAAGCGGAGAGCATCGAGCTGGAGAAGGAGAGGACTCAGATCCGCTTCGAGATGCGAGGACTTCTGGTGAACAATGAAGATCTTCTGCGGACCAACACACAGATGCAGGGAGAGACCAACCGGCTGAGAGAGAGGATCGTGGAGTTGGAGAGCAACAACAACGTGATGCAGGAGCACTTCAAAAAGATGGAGGTACAGAAGAAAAATTAATTTTCTTTCTATTGATAACTTGTAAACCTTTAAAGACAGTGAGCTATGAGGTTGTTAATCAGTGGTATCTGCTTCTGTTGAACCTGCTAGCCTGCATTATTTCAACTTATTCTTAAAATAACCAGCGGAATTCCTGGTGAAGAACTACATTACCCATAATGCATGGAAAATTCCACCAATCAGAGAGTCGAAACAAGAGCTTGTTAGCTCCGCCCTCTCCGTAATGGACGTAATGGAGTCGCTATAAGTAGTTTTATATTCCTCCATCATTTTTAATTCGATTATGTCATTCGCAATGCATCATGGGATTGTAGTTCTTTCCCTAACTAAAGATGTCTTGTATTTTTCAAATAATTTTTTTGCTTCAAATCAAAGTTTGTAATGTTGTGATTCTCCTCGTAGCTGATTGGTTCATGGCACTTTAAAATCCCAATGGGAGATCAGGTGATTGAGATGATTGACAGGTGTGTGTGTGTGCGTGTGTGTTTAGAACGAGCTGAAGGAGGCACGTGAGGTGATGGTGGAAGCAAACACTCAAGAATACGCCTTCAACTTTCTGCAACAGACGCTCAAGAACAAAATACAAGACACAGAGGTGTGTACGAGTCAACACAAACACACACGCAAACTCTCTTAATATCATCATCATTATTGTTTCTTTTTAAATGCTAGTGTGTATGATGATATATTCATGGCAGGGTTATTTTCGTTAACTGAAACTAAAATCATCATGAAGTTAATTACTTCAAATAAAATAATCATGGACTGAAATAAAATCAAATGTAAATGTGTTTTATTTTAGCTAGTTGCCAAGGCAATGTTTCTATTATTATTTTTATTAGTAGTATATTATATTAATTTCGTTATTATAATTCATTATTTCTCTCTCTCTTATGTTTTATTCCTTTTGTCATGCCAATAAACTTCACCAAATATTTTTCAAAAACCCCTCAGAAACATAATTTAATATGCAAAATGTAAAATTAGGGGAAATAATAAATACAATGAGGAAACTTCAGGAAAAGGGTTATTGAACGATGTTTATCTATTATTTGTGTATTTTGTGAAGGTTATATAAAATACATTTATGATGTTTGTTGTATTTTATTGTGTGTGTTTGTTCTGACTCTGATCTTCCGTGTGTGTGTGTGTGTGTGTGTGTGTGTGTAGGAAGCTCTGGAGAAACAAACGCAACACGCGCAGTGTGTGTCTGAGAAGCTTTGGCTCACTGAACGCAGTCTGGAGGAGCTGGAGCTCGAGAAGGAGAACAAGACCAAGAAAGCTCTAGAACTCGGCAATAGTGTTTTCAGACTGGAGACCGAGGTACACACACACACACACACACACACACACACACACTCTCTCTCTCTCTCTCTCTCTCTCTCTCTCTCTCTCTCTCTCTCTCTCTCTCTCTCTCTCTCTCTTACACACACACATTGACACGCACTCACACACACACATATATATACACACACACTCTCTCTCTCCACACACACACACACACACACACACACACTCTCTTTCTTGCTCTCTCGCTCTCTCTCTCACTCACACACACATGCACTTTGACACACACTCTCACACACTTACACACACATATATATATATATATATATATATATATATATATATATATATATATATATATAAATATATATATACATACACACACACACACTCTCTCTCTCTCACTCACACACACACATTGACACACTCTCACACACTTACAGACATATATATATACACACACACACACACACACACACCCTCTTTCACTCACACACACACACACACACACTTTGACACACACTCTCACACTTACACACACATATATATATATACACACACTCTCTCTCCACACACACACACACACACACACACACTCTCTCTCTCACACACACACGCACACTCTCACACACTTACAAATATATATATACACACTCTCTCTCTCTCTCCACACACACACACACTCTCTCTCTCACACACACACACACGCACACTCTCACACACTTACAAATATATATATACACACACACACACACTCTCTCTCTCTCCACACACACACACACTTTGACACACTCTCACACCCTTACACATATATACACACACACACACTCTCTCTCTCTCTCTCTCCACACACACTCTCTCTTTCTCCCCCTTTCTCACTCTCTCTCACACACACACACACACACACACACAAACACATTGACACACTCACTCACTCACACACTCACTCACACACATACAAAACAGATCATTGACTTTCTGCATTCATCTTCATATTCTTTATTCTGAAGAAGAAAAGATGTTTCTCCTACTCTGAAACAATTTTGTCATCAAGGCCGTGTGAGCATAGAAAAAATAATACTGTGACCAAATATTCATGATCAATTAATGTGTGTGTGTGTGTGTGTGTGTGTGTGTGTGTCAGCTGTCAGACTCTCTTCAGGAGGCTCTCCAGGCGCGGACGGAGCTGAGTTTGCAGCAGAAGCTCCGGGCCGACGCTGAGGTGAGAGTGGAGGAGCTGGAGGAGAGTGTGTTGGAGAAAGACCAGGAGATGCTGAGACTCACACAGATCGTCTGCAGACTGCAGGGAGAGGTGAGACACACACACACACACACACACACACACACTACTGAACTACTGCAGGGAGAGGTGAGACACACACACACACACACACACACACACACTACTGAACTACTGCAGGGAGAGGTGAGACACACACACACACACACACTACTGAACTACTGCAGGGAGAGGTGAGACACACACACACACACACACACACACTACTGAACTACTGCAGGGAGAGGTGAGACACACACACACACACACACACACACACACACACTACTGAACTACTGCAGGGAGAGGTGAGACACACACACACACACACTACTGAACTACTGCAGGGAGAGGTGAGAAACATACACACACACACACACTACTGCAGGGAGAGGTGAGACACACACACACACACACACACACACACTACTGAACTACTGCAGGGAGAGGTGAGAAACACACACACACACACACACTACTGAACTACTGCAGGGAGAGGTGAGACACACACACACACACACACACACACACACACTACTGAACTACTGCAGGGAGAGGTGAGACACACACACACACACACACACACACACACACTACTGAACTACTGCAGGGAGAGGTGAGACACACACACACACACACTACTGAACTACTGCAGGGAGAGGTGAGAAACACACACACACACACACACACACACACTACTGAACTGCTGCAGGGAGAGGTGAGACACACACACACACACACACACACACTACTGAACTACTGCAGGGAGAGGTGAGACACACACACACACACACACACTACTGAACTACTGCAGGGAGAGGTGAGACACACACACACACACACACACTACTGAACTACTGCAGGGAGAGGTGAGAAACACACACACACACACACACTACTGAACTACTGCAGGGAGAGGTGAGACACACACACACACACACACACACTACTGAACTACTGCAGGGAGAGGTGAGACACACACACACACACACACACACACACTACTGAACTACTGCAGGGAGAGGTGAGACTCACACACACACACACTACTGAACTACTGCAGGGAGAGGTGAGAAACACACACACACACACACACACACTACTGAACTACTGCAGGGAGAGGTGAGACACACACACACACACACACACACACACTACTGAACTACTGCAGGGAGAGGTGAGACACACACACACACACAGACACACACACACACACACACACACACACACTACTGAACTACTGCAGGGAGAGGTGACACACACACACACACACACACTACTGAACTACTGCAGGGAGAGGTGACACACACACACACACACACACACACTACTGAACTACTGCAGGGAGAGGTGAGAAACACACACACACTACTGAACTACTGCAGGGAGAGGTGAGACACACACACACACACACACACTACTGAACTACTGCAGGGAGAGGTGAGACACACACACACACACACACACTACTGAACTACTGCAGGGAGAGGTGAGACACACACACACACACACACACACACACACTACTGAACTACTGCAGGGAGAGGTGAGACTCACACACACACACACACACACACACACACACACACACACATATATATATATATAGACCAATATTCAGTTGGTAAACATGGTGACGTTTTTCTGTGGGCTTTTCTGTGGGTTATTTGCAAAAAATAATTTTAACGGACGGAACCAGATTGGCTGACCCGTACAGAGGATCTGACAGGATTAAGGTTAACGCTACCTCCGGTTGAGTGGCCTGACTTCTACACCTATAGGTTCCTGATAGAGAAACGGAGGGCATATACATCTTTAGATGCCTATGTGCTGAATGGTGATGTGCAAGACTTGTGTGTACGATCCACAGTTCTGCCTAGCCAGCGCCATGAAGACGACAATGTAAAGAGTGACATTACGGTGCAATTTTAATGAGGTGAATATTTTCTAGAAATAAAAAATTGCAGATAAAGCATATTAATTTTTCATTGATTCTAGCACCCAACAACACAACAAGATGACATTTAATAATAAGAAGAATAATTTAAGATCCTTATTTTGTAGCCGAATCTGTGCTGGTTTGTATTTGCCGCCTCCAGTTTTCCCTTTGTTCTGCCACCAGCTGGCGCTGTGACGTAACTGTGACGTCGGCTGGAAATTGGTCTATATATATATATATATATATATACACACACACACATACATACATACACACACACACTACTGAACTACTGCAGGGAGAGGTTAGACTCACACACACACACACACATATATATATATATATATAGTGAGTGAGCGAGCGAGCGTATCAGAGATTTAGGCGTGTCTCATCAGTCCTAATGTTGAAGTTCTCTCTGCACTGGACTCCATCATGACTGTGTGTGTGTGTGTGTGTGTAGGTGACAGATAAGCTGAGCTATAAGGAGCAGACTCTAGAGGAGGAGATTCAACTGCGTGAGCGAGTGCAGCTTCAGTGCAAACAGGCCGAGCGAGCGCTGGAGGATCTGCGGATGGAGATGCAGACGCTCAGCCAGAGCAGAGACGACCTCTCCAAACAGCTCAAACTAGCACAGGTGTGTGTGTGTGTGTGTGTGTGTGTGTGCACTGCTGACAACACTCTCAGGTCAAGGCAATACAGCTTTACAGTGTTGAACAGGAAAATCAATGATGACACTTCATCAAATATGAAGACAGGAGAGTCATTATTCAGATCAGCGCTGTGTTTTCATCTGATAGTGTCAGTGCAGTCAAACAGATAATATTACTGAATATTAATAAACTGTGTTTGTGAAAACCTTTGAAAGATCATCAAACTGCCTATTTGCATATTATTTGCATTAGTGATGCATCAAAATACATTTTTAACCAAACACTGAAACCGAAATTACTGACTGAAGTTTTCAGTTAGCTGAAAAACAAAAATAAAGGTTATTTAATAATCAATTGATCAAATGAATTTAATAATCAGCACTCAAATAAAACTAAAAAAAAGTTTTATATAAAATATTAAGTTGCTTATAAGGCAGTTTTTATATCAACTTTTTCATATTGATTAGTTGTTCATACAAACGTTTGAAGATTGGCTGTCATAACTTTTTTTTCATGATTTATTCAAATATGCAATTAATAATGAAGACAACAGCTTTAGACATAAATATATAAAAATAAGAATAAAAAATATATATATTTATCAATTAATAAATTGTTACATAAAAATATGAATAAATAAATGGTTATTTATTATATATTCAATTTATTTAAATGTATTAATACATTTATTTATTATTTTTATTGAATTCATTTAAAATAAATATATTATTACATTATTCTTATTTAATATAATAAATAATATATTTATTTTAATGCATTAATACGCTTATTTTTTTATTCATTTATTTAAATAAATACATTTTTTAATTTATAAATAAAAAATTATAATGAAAATGTAATATAATGAAAACGTCGTCGGCGTTTTGCGCAGAGATAACATTTTTTTCAAAAAATAATCTTTTGAAACAATATATTGTTGAAAGCGCTATAAAAATAAAGGTGACTTGACTTGACTAGAGTTAATTTTTCTAGCTAACCTTAAAATTTATGGTCAGTGAATATGTTTTTCTGAGATAAATGTGAGATATTGTTTACAAGCTGTCATATTGACGTGGTTCTGCGGTTGAAACACTGATTGAGAGATTACATGAGATGTGTTCATGCTTCATGTGTTCTGGTGTGTGTTCACACTGCTGACGAGAGTGTGTGTTTCAGGAGAAGATCATCGATCTGGAAGCCGATCTGGAGGAGCTTCACGAGAACGACCAACGATGGGTGTCCAAACACAAGAGAGCTCTGGATCAGGTGACCGACACACACCGATGAACAACTCGTTTCCCAGTACAAATATCTGAACAATCTGACAGCGAGTTGCATTAGTCGCTTTACCCTCTGGTGCTCTTTGCGTGTGGGTCAAAAATGACAGATTTTTTTTCCCAATGAAATTAATGTACAATATTTTAGTTCGATAATGTTTTTTATTTTGTATTTTTAGGGGATTTTATGGTACTAAATTATATTTACGCAGTATTTAGAATCCAGTTATTCACTTTTTGACCTGAAAATTAAATTTCCAACTTAAACTGTCATAAATCTTGAATGCTTTAGAATGAAAGCTTGTTTCCGCCACAGAATGAAAAATAAAAAAGGTAATTGCGACTTTTTATCTCACAATTCTGACTTTATATCTCGCAATTCTGACTTTATATCACGCAATTGCGACTTTTTTTCTCGCAATTCTGACTTTATATCTCGCAATTCTGACTTTATATCTCGCAATTCTGACTTTATATCTCGCAATTCTTACTTTATATCTCGCAATTCTGACTTTATGTCTCGCAATTCTGACTTTATATCTCGCAATTGCGACTTTTGTTCTCGCTATTCTGACTTTATATCTCGCAATTCTGACTTTATATCTCGCAATTCTGACTTTATGTCTCGCAATTCTGACTTTATATCTCGCAATTGCGACTTTTGTTCTCGCTATTCTGACTTTATATCTCGCAATTCTTACTTTATATCTCGCAATTCTGACTTTATGTCTCGCAATTCTGACTTTATATCTCGCAATTGCGACTTTTGTTCTCGCTATTCTGACTTTATATCTCGCAATTCTGACTTTATATCTCGCAATTCTGACTTTATATCTCGCAATTCTGACTTTATATCTCGCAATTCTGACTTTATATCTCGCAATTCTTACTTTATATCTCGCAATTCTGACTTTATGTCTCGCAATTCTGACTTTATATCTCGCAATTGCGACTTTTGTTCTCGCTATTCTGACTTTATATCTCGCAATTCTGACTTTATATCTCGCAATTCTGACTTTATATCTCGCAATTCTGACTTTATATCTCACAATTCTTACATCTTTTCTCAGAATTGTGAGATATAAACTCGCAATTGCGAGTTATAAAGTCCAATTCTGAGGGGAAAAAAATACTTTAGATATAAAGATATAAAGTTGAGATATAAAGTCGCAATTGCGAGAAATTGATCTCTTTTTAAAGACGACACTTGGCAGATTATTGCTGACGTGAAAAAAGTTTTAAAAAGTTAACTTAAAAAAAGTTACCGAATTTTACGTTTATTGTTATGAAAAATGAATTTTATATGCAATATACATTTTCAAAAACATGTTTTATTCTAAAACTGTGATAAAATGAAAGCCATAAATCCAAACGAGCTGTGTTCAAAAGGAGGAGCAAAAGCGTGACTATTGTTTACAGGACCGTTTATCCTGTTCAAATCTTGTGTGTGTGTTGGTGTGTTCACACAGCAAGTACCAAAACCTTTACCAAGTTCCGTACCATTCTGATGAAGAAACATTTTAAGAACAATTTTTTTTTTTTTTTTACATTTTCCGTCAAAAATGACCAAAGCGCATCAGAGGGTTAAAGCAAGTAATTTAGTTTGAGATGCAGGAACACAAGACAGAAGCTCAGAGGAAGAACATCAGATTCTGCAGCGCAAGCAGTTTATAGTGTGGAAAGCAGATGAACAGAACGGTGTGTAAACGTGTGTGTGTGTGTCTCACAGTCTGAGCAACTGCAGATGAAGCTCATCCAGGAGAAAGATCTCAATGAGCAGCTGGAGTGTGAGAAGGCCATCCTGGAGAGACAGGTGTGTGTGTGTGTGTGTGTGAGAGATGATAGCCATGTCTGTAGTAATGAAAGATGCTGACGCTGCTGATGTGTGCAGCTGCGAGATCTGCGCAGTGAGATGGAGGAACTGCAGAACAACAGAGTCGAGGTCGATTCCGTCACTAGAGCCGAGATCAAAGCCAAAGAGCTGGAGAACACACTGCGTGCGGAGGAGAGGTCAGACACACACACACACACACACACACACAATGTTAGTTCATGTTCATGGGAGGTTCATTTAAGTGTAAAGGGGCATGTATCTGGGGAATGCAATAGTTGTGCAAGAGAACGCATTGAAATATATATCTCCCTTTTCATATATATATTTATTTTTGCATCACCATGTGCATATATGGGCTCTGAAGTTTCCTAATAATTTGACTTTTGGAGAAAATGGGAAATTTTAAGATAAGATTCTATTTGGAATCTTTAAGGGTTCCGTCCGGCACTTCATATATAGAACATTCTAGCGGTTCCATCATGGATCATGTTACGGATTTATTTTAGTTTAATTATTTTTTCTTTTATTTTTTTTAATTAAATGTTATGAATTAAACCGCTCATAAACATACTATTTGTATTATCCAATCATTAAAGATTTTTCTCCTTGTACCCGTTTGGCTTGACGGGTTCTGTAAGATTGAGTTCTAGAGTTTTGAATAGAACCACATTGTGTCAGAATGATCCTCTAAAGACTCGTTCTGCTCCTCAGGAATAAAGTGGTCATGAGCAACACCATCAGCAAACTGGAGAGGAAGATCCACGAGCTGACGGAGCAGGTGGAGGAGGAGAACAAGATCTCCACAGAGCAGAGGGAGCTGGTACGACACACACACACACACACACACACACACACTGACAGACAGCAGAGGGAGACACAACACTGAACAACAGCACAAAACAAACACACACACACACACACACACACACACACACAGCAGAGGGAGACACCACACTGAATAACAGCAAAAAACAAACACACACACACACACACACAGCAGAGGGAGACACAACACCACTGAACAACACCACATCACACACAGTCTCACACAATTATTTAATAATGTAATAAATATTTCTTTAATAAATGGTCTCTCTTATACTTGCATTTATTTTTCCATATATTTTTTGTATTTGTGCCGATGCAAGTTTTATTCTCATAGTTATCGTTAGTGATTGAACAAGTGAGCCGACTTCCAATTTTCTCCTGGAGGAGGATCGAATGTGAAAGGGAGTGTGTTGGTCCTCTGGTCTGAAGGTTGTGTGTGTTTGTAGATGACTCAGCGGATGCGTGTGTTGAAGAGGCAGCTGAACGAGGTCGAGGAAGAGGCGAGTCGACGGGACGTTCAACACCGACACACACAGAGAGAACTGATGGAGGAGAGAGAGGCCAACAGCCGACTGCAGAGACAACTCCTGGACCAACAGCTGACCAACAAGTGCGTACACACACACACACACACACACACACACACGACAACTGCTGGACCAACAGCTGACCAACAAGTGCGTACACACACACACACACACACACACACACGACAACTGCTGGACCAACAGCTGACCAACAAGTGCGTACACACACACACACACACACACACACACGACAACTGCTGGACCAACAGCTGACCAACAAGTGCGTACACACACACACACACACACACACACACGACAACTGCTGGACCAACAGCTGACCAACAAGTGCGTACACACACACACACACACACACACACACGACAACTGCTGGACCAACAGCTGACCAACAAGTGCGTACACACACACACACACACACACACACACACACACACACACACACGACAACTGCTGGACCAACAGCTGACCAACAAGTGCGTACACACACACACACGACAACTGCTGGACCAACAGCTGACCAACAAGTGCGTACACACACACACACACACACGACAACTGCTGGACCAACAGCTGACCAACAAGTGCGTACACACACACACACACACACACACACACACACACACACGACAACTGCTGGACCAACAGCTGACCAACAAGTGCGTACACACACACACACACACACACACACGACAACTGCTGGACCAACAGCTGACCAACAAGTGCGTACACACACACACACACACACACACACGACAACTGCTGGACCAACAGCTGACCAACAAGTGCGTACACACACACACACACACACACACGACAACTGCTGGACCAACAGCTGACCAACAAGTACGTACACACACACACACACACACACACGACAACTGCTGGACCAACAGCTGACCAACAAGTGCGTACACACACACACACACGACAACTGCTGGACCAACAGCTGACCAACAAGTGCGTACACACACACACACACACACACACACACACACACACACACACACACGACAACTGCTGGACCAACAGCTGACCAACAAGTGCGTACACACACACACACACACACACACACACACACACACACGACAACTGCTGGACCAACAGCTGACCAACAAGTGCGTACACACACACACACACACACACACACACACACACACACTCAATGAAGCCCATCAAGTAAATGATGACAGAATTTTGGGTAAACTATCCCTTTAATGCATATGAATATTAAATACATTTATTAAATAATAAATGCATATTTATTTATTTGTTTGTAAATTAACATATATCAATATGGTGTCTGAAACAAACACCAGACACCATATGTCATATATACATAAATATATGGCACTTATTAAATAATATATTTTTAATACTCCATATTATTTTATAATGATCTAAAATTACATGTATTAATATGTATGTTTTTTTAATTAAAATGATACATAGTACATTATTATGGTGCATTTATTAACAAATATTTAAGTACAATAAAAATATTAATTATAAATAAATGTTTGTATAAATACCCTATTATTTTAGATCAATGTAAATTTCATTTATAAAATAATTAGTAATTATTTATGAATATGTATTTTGTTCAAATTACATATAAATAAATGCGTTACTACATACACCATATTAATAAAATAATATAAATTACATCTATTTAAAATAAATGTGTATGTATTATAATTATAAATATTTGCGTTAATATATACACGATAATAATGTAGTAATATAAATTACATTTATTAAATAATAAAAAAATATTTATGTATATTTGTTAAATATAATAAAAAAAATTGAGACTGTATTTTGCATGAAGGCCTTAATATCAAACATTTATTCAATTTTTTTCTATCAGCTTGTTTGCATCATGCATATATTAGCATAAACAAGGTAGAAATTAATATTCATAATGAAGTTTGTGGTCATTCATGACGCCATGTTTAGATTTATTTGGGGACTTTTAGGTTAACGTTCTGCTAATATCGTGTCCCGCAGGAGGAAAGAGTCGAGACAAACTCTAGAAAGCCTGAAACTGAACTTCGATGAAGATGAAGATGAGGAAGAGCAACCGGCCGAGTCCAAACCCACAGAGAAGCAGATCTCACAGGTCTGACCTCACAAACACAAACTATATCCAAACCTGCCAAAACCAAATCAATCTGGATCTGCCGTCGGTCTCGTCCGCCGATACCCAAAACATCAAACCGGGAACATTCAGATCCAGAGAAACTCCATATGAACTGAACGACAGTAATGTTGTGGAAAAGCTCTTTCCCGTGGACTGACTCCCGGGAATATAATCATATATTCTCCAGAGAACTTCTTTACAGTAGCAGACGTCCCTGGTGTATTCATTTACAGTAAGCTGTGGTTAATGTTCTCTATCAAACTATCCGTTCTGTTGTTTCTGTTGTTATTTTTTTCTATCAGCTTGTTTACATCATGCATATATTAGCATAAACAAGGTAGGAATTAATATTGATAATGAAGTGTTTGGTTATTCATGACACCGTGTTTAGATTTATTTGGGGACTTTAAGTGAGCTTGCATGCATTCAGCGATCAGGGGTGTGTGTGTTTCCCGAAAGCATCGTTAGCCGGATACTCGTTACCAGCAGTTCAACGAGTGTTTCCCGAAACTATAGTTGTAACGAACATTCGCGCAAAGCATCGCAGAGATGTGTGTTTGAGCGACGGCTCTCGAGCTGCGGTTAGAAGAAGAGTTTCATGTTTGCATGACATGTGACTCAATAAATCCTGATCTTGAGCAAAATAAGCAAGCTGACATTCAGTGCAACCCGTGTCTTTAACATAAACACACACAAATGTCATTTACGTCTTTTAGTTTGTCAAAGAGATTGTATAGTTTTTGAAGAGTGCGCATGTGTGAGCGAGCTCTAGTGTGTGTGAACGAGCGAGCTCTAGTGTGTGTGAACGAGCGAGCTCTAGTGTGTGTGAACGAGCTCTAATGAGCTCTAGTGCGTGTGAACGATCGAGCTCTAGTGTGTGTGAACGAGCGAGCTCTAGTGTGTGTGAACGAGCTCTAATGAGCTCTAGTGCGTGTGAACGAGCTCTAATGAGCTCTAGTGCGTGTGAACGAGCTCTAATGAGCTCTAGTGTGTGTGAACGATCGAGCTCTAGTGTGTGTGAACGAGCTCTAATGAGCTCTAGTGCGTGTGAACGAGCTCTAATGAGCTCTAGTGCGTGTGAACGAGCTCTAATGAGCTCTAGTGTGTGTGAACGATCGAGCTCTAGTGTGTGTGAACGAGCTCTAATGAGCTCTAGTGCGTGTGAACGATCGAGCTCTAGTGTGTGTGAACGAGCGAGCTCTAGTGCGTGTGAACGAGCTCTAATGAGCTCTAGTGCGTGTGAACGAGCTCTAATGAGCTCTAGTGTGTGTGAACGATCGAGCTCTAGTGTGTGTGAACGAGCTCTAATGAGCTCTAGTGTGTGTGAACGATCGAGCTCTAGTGTGTGTGAACGAGCTCTAACGAGCTCTAGTGCGTGTGAACGAGCTCTAATGAGCTCTAGTGCGTGTGAATGAGCTCTAGTGTGTGTGAACGTGCTCTAGTGTGTGTGAACGTGCTCTAGTGTGTGTGAACGTGCCCTAGTGTGTGTGAACGAGCTCTAGTGTGTGTGAACGTGCTCTAATGAGCTCTAGTGTGTGTGAACGAGCTCTAATGAGCTCTAGTGTGTGTGAACGAGCTCTAGTGTGTGTGAACGTGCTCTAGTGTGTGTGAATGTGCTCTAGTGCGTGTGAACGTGCTCTAGTGTGTGTGAACGTGCTCTAGTGTGTGTGAACGTGCTCTAGTGTGTGTGAACGTGCTCTAGTGTGTGTGAATGTGCTCTAGTGCGTGTGAACGTGCTCTAGTGTGTGTGAACGTGCTCTAGTGTGTGTGAACGTGCTCTAGTGTGTGTGAACGTGCTCTAGTGTGTGTGAACGTGCTCTAGTGCGTGTGAATGTGCTCTAGTGCGTGTGAACGTGCTCTAGTGTGTGTGAACGTGCTCTAGTGTGTGTGAACGTGCTCTAGTGTGTGTGAACGTGCTCTAGTGCGTGTGAATGTGCTCTAGTGTGTGTGAATGTGCTCTAGTGTGTGTGAACGTGCTCTAGTGTGTGTGAACGTGCTCTAGTGTGTGTGAATGTGCTCTAGTGTGTGTGAATGTGCTCTAGTGTGTGTGAATGTGCTCTAGTGTGTGTGAACGTGCTCTAGTGTGTGTGAACGTGCTCTAGTGTGTGTGAACGTGCTCTAGTGTGTGTGAACGTGCTCTAGTGCGTGTGAATGTGCTCTAGTGCGTGTGAATGTGCTCTAGTGCGTGTGAATGAGCTCTAGTGCGTGTGAACGAGCTCTAGTGTGTGTGAACGAGCTCTAGTGTGTGTGAACGTGCTCTAGTGCGTGTGAATGTGCTCTAGTGCGTGTGAATGTGCTCTAGTGCGTGTGAATGTGCTCTAGTGCGTGTGAATGAGCTCTAGTGTGTGTGAACGAGCTCTAGTGTGTGTGAACGAGCTCTAGTGTGTGTGAACGTGCTCTAGTGCGTGTGAATGTGCTCTAGTGCGTGTGAATGTGCTCTAGTGCGTGTGAATGTGCTCTAGTGCGTGTGAACGAGCTCTAGTGTGTGTGAACGTGCTCTAGTGTGTGTGAACGTGCTCTAGTGCGTGTGAACGAGCTCTAGTGCGTGTGAATGTGCTCTAGTGCGTGTGAATGTGCTCTAGTGTGTGTGAACGTGCTCTAGTGTGTGTGAACGAGCTCTAGTGTGTGTGAACGAGCTCTAGTGTGTGTGAACGAGCTCTAGTGCGTGTGAATGTGCTCTAGTGCGTGTGAATGTGCTCTAGTGTGTGTGAACGAGCTCTAGTGTGTGTGAACGTGCTCTAGTGCGTGTGAATGTGCTCTAGTGTGTGTGAACGAGCTCTAGTGTGTGTGAACGAGCTCTAGTGTGTGTGAACGAGCTCTAGTGCGTGTGAATGTGCTCTAGTGCGTGTGAATGTGCTCTAGTGTGTGTGAACGTGCTCTAGTGTGTGTGAACGTGCTCTAGTGCGTGTGAATGTGCTCTAGTGCGTGTGAACGAGCTCTAGTGTGTGTGAACGAGCCGATGATTGAATCTGGAAATAAAGCAAAATAACTGAGAAAAATTAGAAATATTCCTTAGATGCATGTCTGTAATTTATAACAAAACATCTAGCGTTAATTTGATTGCTAACAGATTCTTTAAAAGTAGTCATTTCTCCACCACCTGCGTGACATCATTAACCAGCCTGGTTGAACGACCACTTTCAGACACTATGGTTTCGGGAAACCAGTAGTTGATGTCTTCAGCGATGCATCATCGACTGTGATCGTGAAGCGCGAGTAGGAAACACACTCCAGATCAGCTGAATGTGTGAAACTGTTACTTCTGCTGGCGGTTATTAACCAGTTAAGTGTTTAATTAAGTGTTAAAGATAATATAACATGTTGAACGGGATCATCTGTGTCTGTCTGGATTCTTCACACGCCCAGTTTAGGGCCACTTATTAAAACAGCAGCAGTTTTACTCCATGGGGTTTCATTTGTTGCACAAAATGGTAATAAAATATGCTAAATCATGATTGTTGCCCTTTTCATTTTTTTACTCGGTTTAGAACGGTAATAAACTAGCATTAACTAAAAATGCTAGTTTAGAGAGTAATTCAATAAAATAAACACTTTTTTTGATAACTTTGATGGCTCCTAGAATATTATGTTGTATGAATATCTGAACATGCGATGCCAAAGAAAGAACAGAGACAACATTTTATTCTATCTTCATATATATATATATATATATATATATATATATATATATATATATATATATATATATATATATATATATATATTTTATCAACACTTGATGTGGGTAAGTTTAATAAAAAAGCAACATTTTGAAGAAAAAGCTGAGAAAATCGTGTTTTTGTTAAAGATATCGTTGGATGAGATTCAGAGCGATGATCAAAACACAGATGGAGTCGATCGGGTCCATCAACACCTCGAAGCTTCAGTCGTGTTACTCGTCCTGGGTCGACATTGCGTTCAGTAAGATTAGGCAGTTTTGATTTATAAGCTGTTTTAATGTCTGATGATCGTGTTATAATTGACATGTGCGTCAGCAATGCTTCTATCTATTGTTTCTTCTTCTCCTGTGTTTTGATCAGGAGATTCTGTACTCTTTCAGAAGATGTGAACAGCGCCACCTACTGTATAACAGTGGAAACATGGCTAGCCGGTGAATTCAATCAATGGCAGGAATAGAGTTAAAGGGACAGTTCACCCAAAAACCCAAAAAGTTCAACTCTGTCCGTAATGACTCTCCCTCATGTTGTTCCCCGTAAGACTTTCGTTCATCTTCAGAACACAAGATATTTCTGATTAAATCTGAGAGCTGTCTCACTCCTCCATAGGCTTCTAAGGGATCGAAACTGGCCGGCCCAGAAAAGTTATTCAAGACATCGTTAATATAGTCAGAGTGACTACAGTGGCTCAACCTTAAGTTTATCAAGCGACGAGAATACTTTTTGTGCGCAAAAAAAACAAACAAAAATATTGACTTTATTCAACTATTCATTTCCTTCTCTGTGGGCCTCGAGATAGTTCACGCAGTGTAACAGCGCAGTGGTTCTGTGCTGTACATCACACCCAACACACACATGACCAGTGTCGGCCAATAGTGAGCCTACGTGTGACGTACAACCCAGAAGCGCTGCGCTGTTACACTACGTGAACTAACTCGGGGATGGAACAACCTGAGGTTGAGTATTTTTGGGTAAACTATCCCTTTAAAGTCCCCCTGTAGTCAATATTTGAATCCCTTAAAGGTACAATATGCAGGAATTTTCGCCACCAGAGGTCGCTAACCTCTTACAATAACAAAGGCGTATAATGATGATGTATATTCTGCATTAAGCCTAAGTATGGATCTTGCCGTCAAGCTGATGGATCTTTTATGGATGAGTGAATACAGATGTTTTTAACATGACTGTGGTATGAAGCAGGGCGATTATACTAGACGTATACCAGCGCCACACGCGGGTCCCGCGGATATAAAGGAATAAGGACATTTCATTCAATCGAACTACACGCAAGTGCTGGATTACTCACACAGGTCAGTTTATTAGACGAATTAAACTTGAGGTAGCGCAGCGCTGTTTCACTTGCTCTAACAGTTACACTATCACACTAAACGGCATTTGAGTGTGTTGAATGTTGTTAGTTAGGTTGTTTGTCGGCTGTATGAGACTAGCAGTGAGCTAGATCAACATTAGAATAACATACAGATCATGATCTAACATTTCATCATGTTGAATTAAATAACATTGATTAGTTTTATGTACATTTGCTCACCTGTCTAATAAAGTAACATGCAACACTCGGTCAAGTCGAAGTTAGTCGCGGACGTGGAGCTCTTGGCATCTTGAAAGATGTTGATCTTCGTTTTAGTCCTCTTTTTGTCTCAAAGTCTGCTTGCCGTGGTCCATAATGTTTAAACAAAACAACAACAGCGTGAGCGTCTTGCTGGGCATAACGGCAATAACCCGGTTGTCCACGTATGTCGCCATGGTTACTATCGCAGTGCGAAACCTGGCGGAAACCGAGGCTAACACGGATATGACACCATTGTCTGGCGACTCCTCACCCCTGCTCACACGTCCCGTTTCCTTGGTTAAAATCGCAATTTTCTCACGATTTACAAATAGTGGGAAACATTTGGGATATTGTAAGTAATCAACAAAACAAAATATATAACATTGGCCTAGTGGTTTTTGGATATTTTACTGCAAAAATCCTGTATATTGTACCTTTAAAGGTGACATTATGCGCCCTTTCACAAGATGTATTTAATCTATGTTGTCCCCAGAATGTCTAAAATTTCAGCTCAAAATACCCCCAGATCATTTTATTATAGCTTGTCAAAGTTGCCCCTTTTTGGGTGTGTCCCTTTAAATGCAAATGAGCTGCAGCTCCGCCCCCGTTCAGAAGAGGCCGATCTTTGGATACTCCAGCAATAACAAACGCGAATTTCAGTCAAATCTCAGAAATAACCCATAGCGGAGTGCAGCCTTACATAGACTCATACATTTGTAGTTGTTGTGGAGTTAGCCTACATTGATTTATCTCATCGACTTGCATGTTCTGTCATGTTTAACTTTAACACAAGTTGACAGTTCCCTGAGGTCTTTATAAGACACTATGACATGTTTTGGTCAATAATGTTCAGTGGCCGTCTGTGCAGCAATGACAGAACAGTTTTATGCTTTGCTCCAACTGTTGCGATTGCGTTAAGAGATGGTTACACTGTTGTCGCTTGTGAAACCAAATGTCGGCGCCGTGGGTGGAAACGTGCAGATTAAGGGGCGGTAATATAATAAGATCCTCTTCCTACATCAGAAGGGGAGCGAAATCAGATCGGCTTAACTTTTTACATGCTTGCAGAGCAAGGCTGACCAAAGCAAAGTTACTGGGTTGTCACTTTTCACGTTTTCAGGGTTGGTAGATGCACAGGGGACCCGATTATAGCACTTAAACATGGAAAAAGTCAGATTTTCACATGTCCCCTTTAAAACTTTAAACCCTTTATGTCCCCTTTAAACACTCCTTTGTGTTTTTCACATACAAACGACAACATTGTCGAAATTAGGTCGTTCACACGGATCTGAACAAAAACGTCTAGAAAAGCTGTTTTCTGCTGGCAGGCCAGTAGCTGGCGATGTAACTATAAAGGAAAAGTAAGCACCTATAGATTAACCACGTAATGCACATGACCTCACAATTTTCATAAATTCTTTTTTTCATAGTTCATACAAAGATGATAACGTTGGCGTTTTTAAAAACACTGTTGTCATGTAAATGAACGGCCAAAATCCATAAAAAGTTTTCAGTTTTTAGTTGAAACCGGTGTCGCGTAAACGGCCCCTTAATAAAACAAGAACCTGGCTTTATTCAATGTTCACATTTCTGTCCTGGAAATGTATGCAAATTAATGAGTATAAATTAGCTAAGGCCTCATTTGCATATTTAACGCTTTCCCCTCTAGCATTTAAAAAAAAGTTTACAGCCACCACCAATTGATGATAATTTTCACAAAAATGTAACAGCTCCCAAAGTACATTTTTGTATAAATATCTGAACTTGTAATCTAACAAAAGAAAGAGCAGAGCCTCTGCTTTTTAAAAAGAAAAAATAAATCGTTTAATTGTAGCTTCATGCATTCTTTTTTTAAATCAACACTTGAATGTGGGCATGTGTCTTAAAAAAAAAGCAACATTTTAAACAAAAGGCTGAACACATTTTTTTACACAGACCACAACGTGCGTATGGAGCCCCAAAGGGACCTTTGCAAAAATAATATATACAGGCGTTTCTCGCAAGCATGTGAAAGTCTATATATTTTTATTTTTGCAAAGGTCCCTTTAGTTTAGGGGCTCCGTACTTAAGCAATGCTTCTATCACTTGTTTCTGCTTCTTCTTCATCCAGCGATTCTGTACTCTTTCTGATGTGTAATAGCGCCCCCTTCCGTATAACAGTGCAAACATGGATTGCTGAAACATTCTGTCAATGGCGGGGAAAGAGTTAAACACCATTTTAGAAGACTTGTGGTACAAAAAAAGTTTGCAATTCTTAATGTAGCTAATCATGATTGAAGTATTAGTCAAACATTTTACTCTGTTCACCTGTAGCGTCTTGCCGTGAAAAACATTCATGGTTCCAAAAATTTGAAACCAAGGCGTTCTTAGTTTGAATGTTGACTTTCTGGTTACTACAGGCACGTGGACAGTTAATGACTCCGAGAAGGTACAACATTTGGGCCACATTTCATTATTCACACAGAAAAAAAAACAAACAAAAAAAACAAAACCAAGTGCATTTTTCCTCTTTATTCTTTAGTAACATGTTACACGCATAACAAAAAATAAACGCTCTCAAAGAAATCTGAAGTTGATTTTTTGACCTGCTTTACAGTTACAGTTCAGTTCTTTGTGTTATTTTCTGCTTTATTTTGCCAAATATACTTGTAATGCGTTAAACTAGCTTAGAGGAGTTCAGGACCCTATTAAAGACTCGGGAAGCGTGTCATTGGTCGGTAGATCTTTACAGGCACAAGGAGAGAAAATCCTTCAATGTAAACTTTTAAGAGAACAACATCACTTGTCATAAAGCCATTCCTTAAACCACATGAGGTACTAAACACACGAGAAGCTCAAGAGACGCGGCTCTGTTCAAGGCCAAGCAGAAGTTCAGTAGAAACACAAAAGCTAATCTGAATGTTCTTCAAACAGAAATGTTGGTCCAGAGATTGTCACATTTAAAGGCATGTGCGATCAGTCGTTACACACACACACACACACACTCATCAAATACTCACTGCGAGTGTCATTATGACGTGAATCATGAGGATCTGAGTTGATTATTATGGCACGGGGTGATTTGGCACCGGAGGACAGAAATAAAACCGTGTTAAAGGCCTGTTCACACAATGGACGATAACTACAAGAAGTTATCTAAATATAAAAGAATAGCACAGTCCACACCGCATAACAATAACGACAAAGAGAAACGATATGGTTTGAGTCTCTCTCGTTTTTTTCACCAGCTGATAACCGTTAAAAACGCTGACAGCCAATCAGAATCCATCCTGCTTTAAAGGGCGCGAACATTTAAAGCTACAGACGAAAAACTGCGGCGCGCGCTTAGAATAAACAACGATGGACGCTAACATCATTATAATAATTATCTTTTTAGTTATCATTATTGGTGTGAATGGGCCTTACGAATCAAAACATCAAACTCTAGAAACCTTATCAATCATTTTGAGCTCTAAAACAGTCCGTTAAACAATCATAACAATATGAATCTCACCAAACCTGTCAAGAACATGTCCTGGTGAAATTTGACCTGGACATGTTTTTATGATATTCACACACACACACGCACACACACACACACACACACACACACACACACACACACACACACACACACACACACACACACACAAAAACAGAAGGAAATTTGTATTAATCTGGCTGTATAAGAACACATCCAAGTCCTAGTATTATTTCATGCCAAATTCATAAGACATATTTTGCATTAAAAATGAAGCCTATCATATTAGGACCAAGATTGCCTATAAATAATTTCACAGTTTTAAAAAAATACCTCCAAATTCTCATTACTGCAATGATAAAAAAGAAAAGAAAAAAGATGCATTTAATTGGACACCAGGATAGTGGTACTGCCTCTTTGCTGATTTACAGTAAACAAAAATTAAACACTGTCTTATAGGAATTATGAGAAACAGAATAAAGTCAAGCACTCACACACTTACAGTAATGAGAGTTTGACAATGTGTGAAAATAATGTCACAAAGCAAAACATCCTAATGCTTTTGACTGTGGGCTGAAATAGATCTGGATGTGTTTTCATGATATTGTCTTTCGAACACAGATTCATTAAAAAAGTGTCGCTGGCCATTTAATTTCTTGCAAATCTTCAGAAGTATGGAAGCTTGTTTCTGTCACGGAATTAAAAATAAATACGCAACTTTTTATCTCACAATTGGTTTTCTTGAAATTGCAAGTGTATCAAATGTGAGATATAAACTCCCAGTCGCAAGTTATAAAGTCAGAATTGTGAGATAGTGTTATTTTAGCTTTCTATTTTTAGTTTTCATGTTAATTTTGGTAACATTTGTTCTAATTTCTTTATGCGCTTTTGTAAATGTATTATTATTTTTTTAAATTGCTACTTAGATAAAATAAAATGTAAATTTTAGTGCTTAAACTTAAACAGCTAACTGTCAAGACATTTCATTTTTTTAGTTTAAGTTTTTCAACTAATATTTACATTGTATTTTATCTTCATTTCATTTAACAGAAATGTTTTGAATAGTTTTAGTTAATGATAATGGAGACCCTGGAGATATAAACTTTATAGAATTTTTTTATTTTTTTATTCTGTGGTGAAAACAATCTTCCATACAGAAGTGTGTTAGAGCCGCTCACAAACACAAATAAACACACCATAATTATTGAATTATTTGTTTGCATCAATCTCTACGTTCTACCGTTCGTTAACTCTCATGTGAACACAATCTAAAAAATTCAATCTGCAATCCTCCAGAGGCCTGTGGGTGATCGAGCTCCAGTCTGAGATTCATCTGTCGTTTAATAACACGAGTCATGTTAAAAACCCAAGCGTGGTTGTGTGAGAGACGTCTAAAGCCGCGAGTGAACCTACTGTTGGCCGCATGCACAGACACGCATCATCACGAGACACGACAGCATCTCAAACACTCAATAAAACGATGGACATTCAGAAGCTGAAGCTCGTTGGCCTGTAGACATGCACAGGTTTCCATCCACCAAAGACCCACTCCGGCAGGCAGTGTAATAGTGTTTGGCACAAACCGTTTCTAGACCGTTCTACAGGCGTGATCACGGTTCAAATGACCCATATATGAATGCAGAAACCAGACGCTGTATATATTTTTGTATGTACATTCATTTAGATGTCCAATTGAGATTATGGTGCAGAATATTTTAGCTTTCGCCACATCAGGATTTTGGATTTTGGTTTCTCTGACATAAGATCAAAACAATCGTTTTCAATGATTAGGTTTTCTTTTAACGCTTTTGAAAGAGTCTCTTCTGCTCACCGAAGCTGCATTTATTTGATCAAAAATATTCAATATTTTTTCAAATTTAAAATAGCTGTAAATATATAGTAGAGTGTAATTTATTCCTGTGATCAAAGCTGAATGTTCAGTATCATTACTCCAGTCTTCAGTGTCACATCCTTTACAAATCACTCTAATATGAGGATCTGATGAACATTTATGATTATTATAAATGTTGAAAACAGTTAGTGCAAGTATTCTTTTATTTAGCGAGGACGCATAAATTGATCAAAAGTGAATCCTGAAAAATAAAATACATCCCAATTTCCACAAAAACATTGTTTTCAACTGATAATAATCATAAATATGTTAATGAGCATCAAATCATCATATTAGAGTGATTTGTGAAGGATCATGTGACACTGAAGACTGGAGTAATGATGAAAATCACAGGAATAAATTACACTTTACTGTATATTCACATAGAAAACAGAGAATAGGAGATTCGTTCAAAAGCATTAATTATTCAAAACTTGAGATGCATTTGCAAATAGTTTATTAAGTTATCCAGGATAAATTTGTCAAAGATCACGAGGCAGTACGACAGCTCTCCCAAACTCTCCAATGAGAAATACACATGTCCACTCACACACACACACACACACACACACACACACATGTAATACAGTGGGTCAGACGGGCGTGCGAGATGCCGGCGCTCTGAGACGGTCCGCTAGAGGAAGGCCACTGCCTGCGTCTTTAACATGCACATTTCTTCTCGTTGGCCGGAGCAGCGTCCAGTTTGCTGGTGCCGTCCGTGTTGTGTGTGTCGGCCGCGGGTTTGTCCACACACTGCTCCATCCTCTTCATCACCAGGTCCAGTAGCGTGACCACGGCCTTGTCCACCTCCGCACCGGTGGCCGCACTCGTCTCGAAGTAGGGAATGCTGGGAGGAGGAGACGATGCAAACACAAACACACATCAGAGATGAAGCTGGACTCTCTCACACACACACACACACACACACATGGAAAATAAGCTGAATGTGTTACATTAGAGCTGCACGATTAATCATTCAATTCACGTTTATTTGTATAGCGCTTTTCACAATACACATTTCAAAGCACCTTTACAGAAAGTGTATGAATCCAAATTACAATCTAGTCTGTTATCAGAGGAAACTGTCTAAGTTATGTGTATTTTAGAAATGTACATATTACTAGTTCAAATTAATACATTTTTAGCTAACTGTGATTTGGTATAAATAAAGGTAGAAACAATGAGCTCATTGAAGTAATTAAAAGATCTTGATTCAAACACACACGTGATCTTATTCCTAAATGTCAGTGATTCTCCTGTGTCTATTAAACCTTTGATAAAATCACAGCGAATGTTCAGATCCTGAGAGAGCCGGTGTCATGTGTAGATATGAATCAGCTTCACAAACAGCCTTTTCAACCACAGTTTCATTATTTCTGTCTTACAATCATTCAGAGTAAATTATCTTTTGAAAGTAACTTGACGCGACAAGTGACTGTTAAAGAATGTGTGAATCATTCAAATGTCTATATGAGCGAGTCATTGAACCATTCAAATGTCTATATGAGCGAGTCATTGAATCATTCAAATGTCTATATGAGCGAGTCATTGAACCATTCAAATGTCTATATGAGCGAGTCATTGAATCATTCAAATGTCTATATGAGCGAGTCATTGAATCATTCAAATGTCTATATGAGCGAGTCATTGAACCATTCAAATGTCTATATGAGCGAGCCATTGAATCATTCAAATGTCTATTGAAAGTAACTTGACGCTTAAAGTAACTATTTCTTTAAATAAAGATTGTATCATTACATCGTTACACCAGTAGGTGACGACAAGTGACTAAAAATGTGTTCGTCTTTGAATCATTCAAGAGATTTTTAAATATTGTATACAATGTTGTATATTTGTACAGTATATTGTATGATATACTTGTATATAATAAATACAAGTAAATCAAAACATTATGATGTAGGAAAGATACAATAATAATAATATACAATAAATATATGTATTTATTTATATATAAGTAAATATAAGTAAATAAATATGATGTACACATAATTGCTGAAATAAAAATACTATTTTTATTTTACTATCAATATTTATGCACTAAAAAAAACATTTTTAATGCATTTTTTTGGCAAACGCTTTCATCCACAGTTCACAGTTACACAGTTCAGTACCTGGGAATCAAACCCATGAGCTTGGCGTTATATTCGCAGCATATACTGCTTGAGCTACATTAATGATATAATAATCAATATTTAGTATTCATTTCTATCTGGCCAAGCAGAAGAAAACTCTCCAGGAGGATCGATTCAAGAGCGATCAGAGACTGAACTCACCCGTACTTGTCCGCGAGTTCTTTTGCTTGTTTCTCCTGAACTTCTCTCTGGTCGGACAGATCGGCTTTATTACCCACAAGAACAATATCTGGATTCTCACAGTACGCGTTAGCCTGGAGCTGACCTACACACACACACACACACACACACACACACACACACACACACACACACACACACAGTACAGCAGTTTTACAGTCACTGTTTCAGGTTTTAGTGTAAATGAAACAGAATCATTTGTCAGAATCAACAGCAGATCTAAAGAGCCGAAACGATCGGCAAAACAAATAATGGAGTCAATAACCAGTTCTGACAAAATTTGTGAACAAAAAGAATAATAAAAAGGAGTATTTATAGTTAGTTATAGGAGTATTTATAGTTAGTTATAGGAGTGATTATAGTTAGTTATAGGAGTGATTATAGTTAGTTATAGGAGTGATTATAGTTAGTTATACACTGTAAACCCAGATTTTGTTTCTAATTAAACTTACGAGTGATCATTACTTATTCTTTTATGTTTTGTAAAAACCTGCTATCATTACTAAACAACATTAGTTGTTTGTACTATTTAGCTGAAAGATTCATTGCACTAATCAAGTTTAGCAGAGATTACTTGGTATGTTTAGTTTCATAAGGAAGGGGAGGGGTTCAAACACCACATCACAAATCAAAAGGCAGAAACCACTGGTATTCAAAAACCTGCCTGGTCACGTGAAAAGACCCGCGTCTAACGTCCTTCCAAGGGGCTCTACACCTGGCTGGACGAGCACAGGTCTCAGTAACAGACGGTATTGAGAATTAACAGAGGTTTAGATGTTGATGAATTATTGTTTAATTTAATTTAAAAATATTCACCATAATGGTGATGAGTGTTGGCTTTAGTTGGGCTCTTGCCCTTGACATTTGAAAATTAGATATTATCTGGTTGCTTTACCTGTGTGTCTAAAAAGGCACAATTGTTATAGCTAAAAAACTATAGTAAAGTTATCCAGTGACAACTACACAGTGGTGTTGTCATCAATAGAGACTACAAGTCATGAAAAATGAAAAGCTCTGTGATGCAATGCATGCTGAGTACCTAGTACACCTAAACTCAAAAAGAATTAGAATGTGAACTAATGATTTTCAGTAAAGACTACTAATGTAAACTTGTTTTGTCTATTGCACCTACATAAGATTATGTGTTAATACAACTCAACATGTTTAGTTTCAGCTTGTGTAAAAACTAAAGTGGTATAAGGCAACGGGTTTCCACGCGATTTGCGAGTAAAGTCAACTAATTCGGGTTAAGAGTGTAGGAGTGATTATAGTTAGTAATAGGAGTGATTATAGTTAGTTATAGGAGTGATTATAGTTAGTAATAGGAGTGATTATAGTTAGTAATAGGAGTGATTATAGTTAGTTATAGGAGTGATTATAGTTAGTTATAGGAGTGATTATAGTTAGTTATAGGAGTGATTATAGTTAGTAATAGGAGTGATTATAGTTAGTAATAGGAGTGATTATAGTTAGTTATAGGAGTGATTATAGTTAGTAATAGGAGTGATTATAGTTAGTAATAGGAGTGATTATAGTTAGTTATAGGAGTGATTATAGTTAGTTATAGGAGTGATTATAGTTAGTAATAGGAGTGATTATAGTTAGTAATAGGAGTGATTATAGTTAGTTATAGGAGTGATTATAGTTAGTAATAGGAGTGATTATAGTTAGTAATAGGAGTGATTATAGTTAGTTATAGGAGTGATTATAGTTAGTAATAGGAGTGATTATAGTTAGTAATAGGAGTGATTATAGTTAGTTATAGGAGTGATTATAGTTAGTTAAAGGAGTGATTACAGTTAGTAATAGGAGTGATTATAGTTAGTTATAGGAGTGATTATAGTTAGTTAAAGGAGTGATTATAGTTAGTTAAAGGAGTGATTATAGTTAGTTAAAGGAGTGATTATAGTTAGTTAAAGGAGTGATTATAGTTAGTTATAGGAGTGATTATAGTTAGTTATAGGAGTGATTATAGTTAGTTATAGGAGTGATTATAGTTAGTTAAAGGAGTGATTATAGTTAGTTAAAGGAGTGATTATAGTTAGTAATAGGAGTGATTATAGTTAGTTATAGGAGTGATTATAGTTAGTTAAAGGAGTGATTATAGTTAGTTATAGGAGTGATTATAGTTAGTTATAGGAGTGATTATAGTTAGTTATAGGAGTGATTATAGTTAGTTAAAGGAGTGATTATAGTTAGTTAAAGGAGTGATTATAGTTAGTTAAAGGAGTGATTATAGTTAGTTATAGGAGTGATTATAGTTAGTTAAAGGAGTGATTATAGTTAGTTAAAGGAGTGATTATAGTTAGTTAAAGGAGTGATTATAGTTAGTTATAGGAGTGATTATAGTTAGTTAAAGGAGTGATTATAGTTAGTTAAAGGAGTGATTATAGTTAGTTAAAGGAGTGATTATAGTTAGTTAAAGGAGTGATTATAGTTAGTAATAGGAGTGATTATAGTTAGTTATAGGAGTGATTATAGTTAGTTAAAGGAGTGATTATAGTTCTCATCTTGCAGGCTCTATAACGAGCAAACCCACACAGTTCGTCTGCTAATCTGCCTATCGACGGCTAGTTGAGAGACGTACTCATCCAGTTCCTGACGTTGAGGAAACTCTGTTGGCTCGTCAGGTCGAACATGAGCAGGAATCCCATCGCATCCCTGAAGAACGCTGTGGTTAAACTCCTGAACCTGTCAGAGAACACAGGAACATTCAGTCACACTCGACTGCAATACGCCAGTACAATCACGCCATCTCAACATGTAGCTCGAGAAATTAGAATATCGTGCAAAAGTTCATTTATTTCAGTAATTCAACTAAAAAGGTGAAACTAATATATTATATAGACTCATTACATGCAAAGTGAGATATTTCAAGCCTTTATTTGTTATAATTGTGATGATTATGGATTACAGCTTATGAAAATTTAAAATTAGAATATTGTGAAAAGGTTTTCATAAGCTGTGAAGCGTATCTGGACAGTGTCCGTGTGACTCGTGCGTTCTAACCCCTGGCGTTGTCCGGTAACTCACAAATAGGGTGCCAGAGAGCCGGCGTCTAATTGCTCCCATTGACACTTTTGTGGCATGCGCGAGAGATAACAAATCGCCATAAACTCAAACGCGTGAGCCTCAAACAGACTCGTATCGCTCCACACCCCCTCCCCGACAAGAAAGGAATTCCAGGTGGCCGAAGCAGAGCTCCCCCAAGAGACACACACACACACAGACTTTTCATTAACTTCCTCATATAAAGATCTTACTGAGATATGTTTGTATGTGTGCCTGCTCGCCGTAGTATTTATCGTAGTATTAACTGAACTATAAGTGCTTGTATTTATGCTAGGGCTGTAACGATACACCAAACCTACGATTCGATTCGTATCACGATTTTTGACCCACGATTCGATTCGTATCGCGATTCTATCACGGGGGCGGGGCTTGAGGGGGCGGGGCTTGTGGTGAAAAAAAGAGATTTTGAGAGAAGAAAATTTTTTCCATACAAAATTATTACATTTATCTTGCCTAAATGTTTACGCTCATTGCATTTTTACAATGGGGTAATATTGTTGTTAAGAATTTACACATCACAAGGAAGCTTGATTTAAATTGTTTAATTAAATTGAAAAAAGTAGCCAAATAAATACAATAGAATAAAGATACAAATAAAGACAATTAAAGAGAAAAGTTTTTGAATAGGTCTAACACTAGTATTCACATACAGAAACTGAATAAAGTAATCAAATGGAAAATAACACTGGGTAGTATTTTAGTCCTGAATAAATTAAATGCATAGGCTATTAATCCTGATTCCTTTAACTTAAAGCCGTCTTTTGTTTTTTTGACAACAAAATTAATGACAGACACATATGGCTTCCGTCACTTTAAGAGCTAGTGCACGGATCCTGTGTTCATTATACTGGCATGCGTTTTATGCCTATTAAAGACAAAACCGACTATGTTTAGAGTATAGCCTACTCACAAAGACCGAAATTTACAATTTTGCGTGTTAAAGCAATATAATCCGCGAAAAATAGTTACTGGCCAGCTGTTTTTGAGGCGGATTTTCTATGAATGTGCGCATAGAAAATAATCTCTCAGAGAGCGCGCGAGCACTGATTAGTGTAAAATTGCTTGAATGTTTAAACTGGTAAGACTTAAAAAGACTTTTACAGTCTATGGTCCCGACTCCAAAAGGCGAGTGTGTATTATCGCCGCATGCAGCGCCTGCCTTGCACAACACATTATGAGAGAAGAGATAGAAGACGCGCGCGGCACCGCTGAACACTCACGCTGTTTGTGAAATTGCGTCTGGCAGATAGTTGTTAAAAGAATGATTTGATTTTATTATCTGTGTGGATTACGATTGCGGGAATTTCCCGCATTATAAATGGGAGACCTGCGGGAATGATTAGAATTATGCGCAATACCCGCGCCGAAATTCGAGCCCTGGTTCTGGACAGGAAGGATAACTCTGGAGTTGGAAGGGGTGTGATCGCGATTCTGCCTTCTCACATCGCGATACAGGATCGTGGACCTGAGTATCGCGATTTCGATTTTATATCGCGTATCGTTACAGCCCTAATTTATGCATTAGAATGTAACTTGGTAGTCCTATCCTTTTTACATGTCCTTCTTGGTACTGTTTTAATCCGCTAGGTCTAAGTGAGTTGGTCATATACAGGAGATTACAGTCAAATGTATGATTCTATGTGCACCAGCTTTCTGGAGTAGAAAGGACAATTTTTTTAACACCCTCAAACTATGCAGATGAACCGCCTTGACAGGACAAAGAAAGACTTTGCTGCTCACAGAACTCCAAGCCGATTGGTCAGTTCACCTCGGAAGGTGTGATTTCCTCGCTCTCTTCTCTTCAGTCCGTTTAGTTTAGTTTTGTTTTCAGTTATTCTTTAGTTTTGTTTTCCCTTTTCGTATTCTCCTTTGTTCATTTCTACTTGCGAGTGAAATGACCTTAGCCTGAATTAGCTGGCAAACTACTTTCAATGGACATTTGAACTTCCCGTGACTACGCTCGCTCCGGAAGAACCGAGAGAACGTGTGACGCTCCGAAGGAACGACACACACATTCCTTGTAACGTTAGTCACCGGTATACGTAGTTTTCCTTTATTAAATCCATTATATTCATTTATTGACTCTGTCTATTGCTCATATTAAGAAGTCCCTTAAATGTTCGATCTAAGCTACAAGCTTTACAATTTGTTGATACTTTAATTAGTATTTTTATAAAACAGGAAAGTTATTTTTCATAATTTTTCCATTTTTTAATTTCTCTTGAGGATTGATGAAACGATCAGTTTGCTGGACGAACAGATTATTCGATAAATTAATTCCATAAGGGTTATCCTTTGAATCGATCTATTCTAGACAATTGACACATTAATATTTAATTATAATTCGTTGTGATTGATTATTGATATATACAATTGATCTATTTTTGCCTACCTGTATGGATAATTGATTATAATCCGTTGTATTTAAGTGTCCATACAGATACATTGGCAACGTATCCCCTTTACGGGTAATTTTAATCTGTGTATGCGATCCCTGATCACATTCATGATCAGTTATTAAAATTATATTCCCTTTATTTGAGCTAGAATCACTACAGTTGTAATCCATTATCATCACAATTATAACAAATAAAGGCTTGAAATATCTCACTTTGCATGTAATGAGTCTATATAATATATTAGTTTCGCCTTTTAAGTTGAATTGCTGAAATAAATGAACTTTTGCACGATATTCAGATTTTTCTGAGTTTCACCTGTAGTGCAAACCCAAACCCAATGAATTTTACTCAATAATCAACAAATAAAATATTTAATTGCGCACTTTTAATAACAGAATTATATTTCAACTCCAATTCATTGTTGAAAAATAAACATTAAAATTGTGATTAATAAAAACTTGTTTTCATGACAGATTCATTCAAATGTACATTAAATCATAAAGACAATACTAACAGGTTCGGTAAAACTATAATGAATATGTAATACCGTGCATTAACAACTGGTCAAAAGTTTGGAATTATTACGATTTTTTTTATGTTTTTGAAAGACGTCTCTTATGTACGGAGATTGAAAAAATACGCGATGGCAGAAAAATTGTTATTTTGGGGAAACGCAAAACATTTGTGAGAGAACGCAAAACTATTGAAATTAAATTTTTCATCCCATCAATTTATTGTACATTTGGTAACCAAAAATTGCAATTTAAGCCAAAAAATATTGGTCGCTAAAATGTATTATCAAGGCTGCATTTATTTTTATATCTGAAATGTATGTGC
>CM060611.1:4098015-4110515 GCA_030578255.1 Tiaroga cobitis
CCGAAATGACTTTGAAGCTGTTATATTAAGGTGCAATTCGTGCATAGTGTGCCTTTAAACACAGAGTGCTTCTACAGGAGAGACAGAACACCGTTTCTTTATCGCTCTCTCTCTCTCTCTCTCTCTCTCTCTCTCTCTCTCTCTCTCTCTCTCTCTCTCTCTCAGTATGATGTGTGTGTGAACTCGCTGGTCTCTGTAAATGCTGCAGGCGCAGTTGCTCTGATTCAAAGCACATGTGATGTTGTGATGGCCATATCCAGCAGAAGGAAGCTCACGAGAGTTCAGTAATGTCTCGTTTGAGTATCTTCATCACAGATGTTTCTCCTGAAACGAGGGAGCTACAAAATCAGACCATTTGAGGACAGATGTTTGAGTTCATATTAGAATCTGTGACTGTGAGAAACACCAGACTTCAGCAAAAGTCATTTCATCTCAGTGTTAGTTGCGTTTGTCTTTCCAGAGCAGAGGCATTTTCCCTGTGTGTGTGTGTGTGTACACTCAGACACACAGCAAACAGCACACGCACATTTGCCTTTCCCAGGACCGTGTGTGTGTCTCTATGTGGGGAGAAACTGAACTATGATGAAAGTGTGCCTTTTTATGTCAATATGTGTGTCTCTGCATGCACAGTGCAAAGAGTAATTAAACACTTGAGTCACACTTGTGCATTTAATAATGAGCTTCATTGATTGTCAAGAAAGATGCATACACACTTTACATTGTATGATAGATGTAAAGCATCCACTATTAGTTTTCAGGGCCGCTGTACTTTGCTATTATGTGTTTCTGCATGTTGCATTACATGTCCAGAACCTCGTCAAAGACAACGCTTCTTTGCGCTGTGTGGGATGATGGGAAATATTCCTGTGATGAGTTATCTGTGCTGTGAAGAGGCTGGACGACGTGTTTGATAGAAAACAAAGGCATCTGTTGATGTGACAGCGTCGGTTAACAGAGTTCCTCTCCTCAGGGTTTCCATTTCCTCCTGCATAGCAGTCGGCTGAGCACAAAGAGGGAGGAAGCCATGCACACACACACACACACACACACACACACAGTGTTTGATTAGTGAGTTGTGCTGATAGCGTCCGCACCGTCACATGTCCAGCGTGAAACACCCGGATCTGATCTCAGCTGTGTTCACCGTCCGCATGTTCCAGCGCACGTCCTTCAGTCTCTACATCCCAGTCTGAGACGCAACGTTTACATTTCACCAGATGATTTATTATGATTTATGCATATCAGCTTTCTTCAACTCAACCACACTGATATCTTCATAGCTGAAGTTTCTGTATATATATGTATGCAGTCAAATGATTAATCACGATTAATAACAGTTTGTAAATATATATATTTATGTGTGTGTGTGTGTGTGTGTGTGTGTGTGTGTGTGTATTATATAGCCTATATACATATCATATATTTACAAACTTTCATGTTAGATGCGATTTATCCCAATTAATCGATTTAAAAGTATTTATCATAAAATCGCATCCAACATAAAAGGTATGTGATATAAGTGATATATTTGTGTGTATATATATATAGATAATATACAATAATATTTCTATTTATATATATATATAAACATACACTTTATATATTTACAAACTTATGTTAGATGCGATTAATTGTGATTAATCAATTTGACAGCACTATATACAGTGTGTGTGTATGTATATATATATACATATAATGCAGCATGTATTATATATAAATATTATATCATTATTTTAAATATTATATATGTATAAAGTATTGAGTTTAGTATTGATTATTAAAAGGTATATGTAGAGGGATTTATGAATAAAAATACATGTAGTTAGTTGCTAGGGTGTTCGGGGTCGTTGCTATGATGGTCGCTAGGGTATTCTCAGTGGTTGCTATGGTGTGGCAAAGCAGTCTCCAGGGTGGTTTGGGTTCAAACTTGACTTTTAAATCTTTTATTATTTGAAACCTTTCCTTGTCCTGCAGTTTAAGATTATTAAGCAATGTCAGTATCTTTCATCAAACAGGGATGCGGGTTTCAGACGTGTGAGCCTGATCGGAGCAGGGTTATTATCATTACCTAAAACTATTATAAAGATGTTTAATAGTTCTTCAAATTACTTTTTTTATAGATCTAAAGAACAGAAATGACCATGATGGTCTCCGTAGTTTGTGCCTAAAGTTGTTGCAATAAAAGTTTGCTAACTTGGTATTTTCTGATAAGCAAAACTAAAAGAAAAATGAAACAAAGCGATAGATTCTGAAAGCAGCTTCTTCTGAACTTCCATTATTTTCCAGGAGTAACAGGTATTTCAGTGGAAACTATATTTAGGTGATAAATCATCATTCCTCATTCCTCTGCTGTGACTTTACTGTGGTTTCTTTAACGGTTAGGAACAGGCTTAAACGTTCATTTGTGTAAGTCTTCTGCCAAACGTTACAACACACTGTTCCTGTGCAGATTGCAGAATCACAGGGGTTTGTGGGAATCATATTTCTCAACATTTCAGTAACGGCTCAGACAGGATGATGACACACACACACACACACACACACACACACACACACACACTGAATGCTGAAAGCTTGGTTACAGGAAGAGTGTGACTTCTTTGCTTCGCAGCTGCTGATGTTGTTTCAACATTTTCCTCTCAATCTCCTTTATAACCAAAACAAAACATGCTAACTATAATTTCCACTAAATACCATAGTGTCAAATCATAATAAATGAACATGATACCTCCAAACAGTGTGAGTAGAAGCTTCAGAATATTTTTGTTTTTTGAATGTATTAACATGAATTAATAAACTGCTTTATTATGTAGATGTTTGAAAATCTCTAAATCATACAAATGATGCAGGACAAGATACACACGGACATTTAATACGAAACTGGTAATAGTTGACTTAGAAAACACTTAGAAAATCCACAACTTTGGTATTTTGGCAGAAATAGTCAAGAGATAAAACAGAAAGTAAACATAACATACTATAGGAAAAGCAGGGATTTTACTTAAAACACACACATTTATAATATGCATAGGCTACATATAATATTAAAGTTACCTCTGTCGGCAGTTTTGCCGGTGGACCGGTGAAATGTAAAAATCTAACCCAACTGGCTGGGTTGTTATAACCCAATAAACGCCAGGAATGACCCAATAGAACGACCTAATATGTTTGACCCAGCTACTAGGTGAAATAGATAACACAACCTTACTTAGGCAGGGTTGTTATGATAAACTAAAACCATAAAAAAAAGAAAGAACTTTAACTAAAAATCAAATATTGCATTAAATTAATAATTCATAAAATGATATTCAGCTATATTTGCCAGCAGCATTTCTCATTTTCATTTAGTTGAATTTGATGTAGTGAAATAACTTAAATAAAATGACTAAAAACTATATAGAGTTATTAAAAAACTAATAAAAATGTCTAACAAAAAATCATTATTATTAACAAAAAATTATTATTAACAAAAATATCTAAAAATAAATGAAAACAGAAAATTTTTAAACTAATTCAAAATATTGATAAGTACTAACAGTATCCCAATGAATGATACTAAAATATGATGCCATGGACTATTTTTTTATGTCTGTTGTTACTCTGTCCGTCCAGTAGGGGGTGTTACATCACAAACGCCCAGTGTTCTGATCCAGGGTCAGTTTATCTTCACCCAGTCACTGCCAGAACATGCTGTGAGCAAAACACCTCAACTGGAAGCAGATCAGCCCGTCGAAGCAAACCGGGTTAGTGTCGCACTGATAAATGAGAGAAACCAAATCCACAAGCCAAGTGTCATATACACACTGCTTTCTTTAGCGTGTGTGTGTTTGTGTGTGTGTGTGTGTGTGGCGGTGGCCTGGTAAACCCTATGTCATGATGAGGACAAAATGTCCCCACAAAGATGCAATATCTGAAATATCTGTGTGTGTGTGTGTGTGTGCGTGTGTGTGTGTGTGTGCGTACGTGTGCGTGTGTGTGTGTGTGTGTGTGTGTGTGTGTGTGTGTGTGTGTGCGTGCGTGCGTGCGTGCGTGAGTGTGTGTGTGTGTTCTGTCTGGAATTGAAAACGCTTGTAATATATAATATTTTGAGGAAACACTTTCATTCAAAAGTTTGGGGGAAAGAAGATTTACAAAAAGAAGAAGAAACGAATAGACTATTCAGCAAGGACACGTTAAACTGATCAAAAGTGACAGTGAAGACATTCATAATGTTGCAAAAGATTCTATTTGAAATAAACGCGGTTCTTTTGAACGTTTTATTCATCAGAGAATCCTGAATAAACGTAGACACTAGTGTGCGTGTTTGTGGAGGGAAAGTGTGGATATGAAGGTGATGATGTCACCACAGACTCTCTCTGTCCATTTAATCAGGGTTCTCAAGTTTTATCAAAAGCTTGGAGGGAGATCACATGCGGTTAGGGGAGGAGCCCTAATGGAGCCCCGCCCCCGCCCATCCCCGCCCCCCAATTTTACCCATTGTTCATAATTAACCAGCACAAATTGAAATTATAACAATTGGTAAATCTGATAAATGACAGAGCAATTCATCACATCAAATATACTCTTTAATGTTATATTTCAAAATTACAAATATACAAAAATTACAAAAATATAACAAATTGCTCCAAACAGTTTGGAAAAACAAATCTTTTTGCATTTTGAATTAGTGTGTGGTGGGACATTGTGAACAAATGGACATATTAGAGTATGTTTGTGTGAGTGTGTGTGTGTGTGTACACAAGAGTACACAATCCAGCTTATGAAATGTGTTTTGTGTTGTAAGTGTTTGTTGCACATTTTGATGCCTTGCAACCTTAGGGGGCTTACCCTTTGGTGCCCAGAATGATAAAATATATTTTTGCTTTTTCCCTGACATCTTTGAAAAATACAAATGCAATGGCAATGATTAATGTATGTTTTGACAGGATATAAAATATTACCCAGAGCACGTTGCTTTAATACATGTAGCCTTAATGTAACTAGAAAGACTATTAATACAGTATAATATATAATTTAAAATAAAATGAAGAAATGCATCTTCATTCCTTCCCATACCCACTAACATTTCCCTTAGTTTCAGATAACGTAAGCTAGCCAAACTGAGCCAAAGCTTCTTGCCTGGTTGCAAGAGCTTTTGACTGCATCAATAATAATGTATAGGATGGGCTATATATTAAATCTTCTAGCCTAAAAATGTTAGACGAGCTTTCTTCCAATTTACCTTCTCCATCACGACGTGTGTTCGCGCGATGTTGTTGGTTACCCAGTAACGAACGTACGGAGGCCGAGAATGTTCCGTTAACTTCCGCGTATTCGCGGCTTCGCGCATCTATGATGCCTAGCTATTAACTGTTAACAATCTGGCCGAGATACGTGCTGGCGGCAGGAAACTTCACTTTGTGTGCCTGCGCCTCGAATACAACGTTATATATAAAGCTCGCAGGACAACTTGGTTGGCATTTCTTTTCAGCGTGAGAAATACACGGTGTGGCGTGTGAGCGTGTGAACTAACTGTTAGTTGAATTGCGTGTGTCTCACGGCCAATGCGTGAGACTTGAGAACCCTGAATGATAACCTACAAGTATTTGATTTGTCATCAAAAGAGTATTTCATAGATGTCATCCTTCACTGTGTTCAACCATTCAGAGCTTGTTCTTCATCACGCGTTCCTCTTTTGTCTGACGATGAGTGTGTGTGAAGGATCGCTGACTCAGATATCGACCTGATCTTTTCTTCACACTCAGTGCAGAGACATTGATTCTCAGTCGACACAGTTTTACCCGTGTAGACTGACCTGAGATCAGACAGCTGAAATTAAATTATGTAGGATTTGTGCACCTACATACTTGTACTATACATACTACAACACCCTGATATATACAGTGTGCAGCTAATCTGGTGTAACCTCATTGGCACATTTGTCATGTCTATGATATGATTTGATATGATGTGATATGGACTGCACTAATCTTAATCATGCATGCTATCGTAATAGAAGACCACTATTAGTCAGCTTCACGTTCATGTTTATGTTTCTGCTTTGAGTTTCATGCCACGCCTGCCTTTGTTTTATGTTTGATCACGTTTTGGAGTTAAAGCTGCTCTTGTTCTCACTCCACTTTCCTCCAGTGGATTCTGTTACAGCTGTTTAGGAGAGAAGAGAAAAGAGAAACTAGCCTATTATTTGCATCAATAAATTGCCTGTATGTATAGGCTAATTATTTAATTAATTAATTTTAATACATTTAATAAAAAAGTAGGTATACTGTATTTATTTATTAATATTGCATTCTTTATTTATATGTATTAATTAAATATTTTTTTAATGAATATAATTATTCGTATTTATTTATAGGAAAATGTATATAGTATATATAGGCTAAATGTATTTATTGTTATATTAATGTAATTACTATATATATATATATTAGTTATTTTTATATTGACATATTGAATTATTTTATGTATTATGTGTTATATTGCATTATGTATTATATTATATTTTATGTATATTTATTAATTATATTTAAATATGTATTTTTATAATGCGTATATGTCTAAACATTTACTAAATTTATAAATGTAAAAAATATGTATGTAATTTATATATATGTATTTGTAAATGTATTGTTATATAAATGTATTTATAAATGTGTATATATAGATATGTATCTACATTTATTTGATGTTATTCTAATTTGTAATGCTTTTAATACATTTTCATGATCGTTTAAATACTTTAAATACAATTAAAATGGTAAGAAATAATAAGAAATAAAAAATATGCGATAAGAAATTATTAGCCTAATTTCTTATTACACTTTTATTTTTCATTCTTATTTTACAAGAAGTCTGAATGTGCTTAGTTGTCATAATGTCACAATGCAAATAAAAAATGAATTTGAATAAAATATGACCTTCTGAATCCTCTTGAATACAAACAATCGATACTCCAATAGTTAGTATAGTGACTGTCTATTATGCATTTTCTAGTGTGATAAAGATCTATTTTCAATCAGGCTGTCCTCACATCAACAACATCCATGTCATGTGTTTGTACAGCCTGATCTCGACACATCAATAACACAATCCCTGAATCCTGACTCCAGTCACCTCAGCAACGGACACACACACACACACACACACAACCAGCGACTGAACGCCTGCCAAATAATGTCTCCGTTCGTCCCGCTAACGAAACACACTCAAATGAGTTGGTTAGTGAAGAAAGAGTCCTAATAGCTTCAGTACAGATGTTCATTGATCGAATAATGTGTTCACACACACCCAACTGTGGCCTTTTTGCTCCGGGATGGAATGAGATTTTATGGATCATTGTGTTTTTCTAACACACACTGCAGGAGCACAAGGGAAACACACCCCTCGTTACACCCTGCGTTTGGAAAGCTATAGCCTACACAAAGGCTGTTTGTATTGTGTTTGTGCCTTTCTCTGTGTGTGTGTGTGTGTGTGTGTGTGTACGTGCCGTAATGTGTGTTCGGCTCTTATCAGAGGAACACCTGCTCGTTGCAGAGAGAGAGAAAGAGAGAGCTTTGTTCAACCCGTCTTCAGTGATCTGCAGGTTCCCTTTCCCCTCACTGCAGGCTAAATGTGTGTGTGTGTGTGTGTGTGTGGACTGAGGAGAGTTGCAGTGTGTTGCGCCCTCTAACGGTGAAGAATCAGACGGCATCCACAACTGCTGTTGTAATTTAAAAAAAGATATTGTATAATATGACTTGTTGTTTATATTTGTTTTGTTTTTATTGTATTTATACATTTGTATTTTTGTAAGTGAATTTTTGCCATGAAAATAGCATTGAATGCTGACATGGCATTAAATAAAATAATCTGATCTGAACTGCTGTGTGTGTGTGTGTGTGTGTGTGTGTGTGTGTGTGTGTGTGTGTGTGTGTGTGTGTGTGTGTAATGGGCAGTGGCAGAGATTCTTCTGGAAGTGACCTGTGCCATCAGAGCCATACAGAATAGCATATAGCATTTCTGTTGTATGACTGTGCAATATGAATTTTCTGAATGCAATCGGGCTGCATGATTTGTGGAACGTGTGTGTGTGTGTGTGTGCGTGCGTGTGTGGTAGTGCTGTCAAATCGATTAATCACATCTAACATATAAGTGTGTAAATATATATATACACAAACATCAAATATATTTACAAACTGTTGTTTGGTGCGATTAATCGCAGTTTATCGTTTTGACAGCTTAGGCCTAGGCCATACATTTATTTATTTCTATAATTGTTGTAAGCTGATGAAGAATAGGGAAAAATGAAAGTAAAACTGTTGTCCATGTCGAATAACTAATGCTACGTGTTCGTCAGCCACCCGGGAATGTTGTGACCTTCTGTGCGAAAGGAGAAGCCAGCTCAGCGGTTTTACCCTAACGGAATTACAATCATCATCCGCATGAGTGCAATCTGTTCACTCTGCTCGAAGAAATCAGCCATGCATGACACACACACACACACACAACCAAACTCAACACATCGCAAGACAAGCACATTTAATGAAAAGATTTGTTTTTATATGCCTGAGCAGGATTTGATTTGATTTGAATTGTTTTGAGTGGTTGCCAGGGTGTTGCTATGCACTTGCTATAGTTGGTTTCCAAAATATTTGCTGTTGCTAAGCATGATCTATAATAATAGTGTTATTAGATGTCATAATTATGAGCATTTTTCTGTGGTTTTTGGTTCAGCACAGACTTCTCAAGATCCATTGCTGGCTGTATAGAGTTCTTGAGTTACTTTCTATAAAACTACAGTCGGTTTAAAATTGAGTTTTTTTTTTTCATTTTAAGAGGGCATGACTAACACACACACACACACCCTCTTGCCTCGGATAAGCAGAGTAGAGATGCCATCTTAGTGAAGTGTTTTTGCTGGCCATTACGAGCGTCTCCCGCTGTGTGTGTTTATCTGCTGTTGTGAATGTGTGTGTTCTCGTGTTCTTTAATGTCTGTCTGTCTGTCTGTCTGTCTGTCTGTAAACGACTCCTGAGCAGCAATGGACCGATTACAGAAGTGAAACCGCAAGACGGTAATGGCCTGGCCACATCTATCGCAATGACAACAAACATCTCAGGCGGAGGGTGATGTTTTCAGGTCGGTTTATATTGGAAAACAGAAAATCTGATTGGATGAAATAGTTGATAGCACAATATAGATCGTTTTAAACTCATACTATTAATGTGTTAATGCATTATAGATTAAATTTAATTGTTTAGGGCAATACGATGATATACTATAATTTGCCAACAATAAAACAATCAATCGGTCAAGATATGGCATATATTGCTTGCTATATTGTTATATTCATCAGTTACAATAATTTACCAGATGATTTTAGCCTGTTACTGTACAGTTACAGTAACAGTGTGCCGGTATTTTTTCCCCATCACATATTTTAGTAATAATCATATCAGTGGCGGCTGGTGAAAAATATCTTAGGTGTGGCTGTGTCATATTTGGCATTTTCAATAGTATGGTAACCATGGAACTCAGGTCTTTTAGCATTGTGGCATGCTCTTCCTCAAGACATCTGTGAAGCATCCACCCTTCTCTCCATCAAAAACCTCTTAAAAACACTTTAAAAAAATCTGAATATTACTCTTCTGCTCACAATCTTTAAAGGTTCCATGACATGCTTATTTTTGTACGCTTTGATGTAGACCTCTGCCTTGTTATGGATATTGTAAGAGATTATTGTAAGTAACCTCTGAATATTACTTTCTGTCATCTTGCATTTTGAGGTTTATTTTTTTATTTTATTTCTTAACCTATATTGTAAAGCGACCTGGGGTGTTGGAAAGGCTATATAATTAACAATTCTTAATATAATTAATTTTAATAACCACCCAAATACAATTTAAGGATGCCAGTGCTCTGTGAAAAAGTAATTATTTAATGCCAATATTAAAAGGTATTTTTGCACAAAAACGAACGTATTGCATAAACTTTCCATTTGAAATTGAACTCAAACAATATACTTAGTGATTGCTTAATTAGCTGATTAAATTAAAAAAAAAGTATTACCCACAACAATGTTGAGTGATTTTTCAAGCAAATATTCCACATGTAGGCCTACAGTAAATAAGACTTGTCCTGACTTTAGTAGTGGTGCACATGGGCGCGGGAGCGGCCGCGCGCTTGCTTGGAGCGATACAAGAATCACCCATAGCTGACTAGATTTGAGCTCGCTGATTTGCTACAGTTTATGTCAATCATTTATATCTTAAATCAGCGATTGGCTAAGCTGCTCCAGAGACCCGCCTTCCTGGGGCATTTCTCCAGCGCCCCAGAGCTGATCACGTGCACTCTATCCGTGCACTACAGGAAGGGGACGTGTAGAAAAAACAGACATTTTGAATTTCTATTTTATTTTTCACATATATTGGGTGTATTTAACATCTCAAACACACTAATATTGACAATTTGTATACATGTTTTATGTATTTACTTATTTATTGCATTTGGCTCATAAACTGTGGTCTGGCTCATCGAGGGAGGGCGGCGCCCTAGCGCCCTCTATTGGCCAGCCGCTCCTGAATCATATTGTGATAAGATTTGAAAGCTTAAACACTCGGAATCCATCCTATAAAACTGTTTTTAAAACATCCTAAAACAATTGGACATTGTTTTATCATGGAAACAATACTTTACATTTTACATAACAACATTTTAGCGCTTCAAATTTTGAACACAATTATGGCTGTGACACAATCGGCCTTTGAAGGATGCAGCCTCTGAACTGGGACGCCGCAATAGAGGATAATGCATAGTGTTGTATAGTGCGTCATTTGGGGTGCAACTATTGTGTTACCAATTAGCATGTTAGCATTTACTGAATTAGCTAGTTAAAGCTAGCCAAGTTTCCTTTACAAAAAAAATATTTAAGTTGAGATTACATGATAATTGTAAGTTAAATGAATGAATTGGCTTACTCAAATATTTCAATAAAAGTATGCAAGTTCTGCTTACTTAAACTTTGAATTTATTAACTTAAAAATGTTGAGTTTTGCCAACTTATTCGGGTTTTCAGACGTTGTACCGTAAAAATCGTTTTTTTCTTTACTATTGTAATTATGATCTGACTGCACAGATATAATAGCACAATGCAATAATCTATGATGAAAGATAGTCCTGCAGATAACCACACTGTTAGCATAAGTTTGACTGTAAATCTACATTCACTGTGACCCGCCGGCAGGTTGCACTCCCGTTCTACCATCTCTCTCTCTGTTTCTGTGTATCTCCAGTCTTTGTGTCTCTGTGGGGCTGGAACAAAGTACAGACTGTCTCATACATTCTGTTCCTCTTGGACACGCTGAATGATCATAAAACATAAGAGAGAGAGATGACAAGGATTTAGGAGTAGCAGGTACACACACCGCTCTGCTGTGTTAATGATAAAAGCGCTCATGTCTTTCTCTCTCTACAGCTGTCAGTCAGTCATCTCTGAAGATTTCCTGTCCCAGCAGACACGCTCGCACACTTTACACTCTCTGATCTGTGATTGATGGCTGTCAGTCATATTTCAAGCACCTCTTGAGATGAGCAAACCTGCTCAACCATTCCTGTGACAATCTTGAGCTGGGAGGAGCCACACGACCCCTGCTGCAGTCAGGTTAAGTGGAGAGTGTGTGTAACAATATATTAACCTTTATATGGATATGGAGAACCCTCCCTCTCTCTCTCTCAAAGCTAATATATATATACATATATATAAGCTTTGGGCACGACTATTTTCATGGATGAACAGGAGAATGTGCACATTTTTGGTGCTCTTGGTCACACATTAAGTTGAATGTCAGGGAATCAAAGCTAAATGTTGATTTCCTCTCTGTGTTCATTCTTTCGGCTTGATGTTTAGTCTTTGCATTAGCATAAACCATAATACTGAGCGACGAGCAATCGTTTTAAAGCTTATGTCAGTCGTATCGCCGCTAGCAGACACTAAATGTGTGTTTTTTAATGATAAAGAGAAGTAAAATATGTGCTTTGTTTTTAGGGCATGAAAAGACTAAGAGTCATTTGTTATCATATTCATGTTATCGTGTGTGTGTGTACAAGTATTCATAATGCTTGAAAATATACAAGGTATATTATGATGTTTTTCACTACCTTAAAATGATAAAATGCTTAAAACATGATGAGTTTTGATGCTGATCATGTGTTTTAATTCATTTTTAACCATAGTTAGGTGCAGTTATTCACAAGAGCAAGCGACTGATTATTATCTTTATGAATGCATGAGGAATATACCGTGTAATGCATTTAATAAACAAGCCCGTAGTTCAAGTGTCAGCCGGCGTAAGGTCTGTTCGGGCTAATGAACACATATGAGGTGTTGTACTCGACAGCTCTGGTGACCCACGTGCCGTGAGCAGATGAAATATGCGGCAGCTCCCATATGGCATTTCTGCAGGACGCCAACTCTGGAGTGCAAACCCAGCAGAAACCTGATCAGGAGATCCACATTTGCCTTC
>CM060611.1:4113015-4135515 GCA_030578255.1 Tiaroga cobitis
AACAAAACTGCATGCATTTTGCAGAAGAACATTGTTTTGGTTGTGCTTTGGCTCTGTGTGACTGTGTGGATGAATATGAGCCTTCACAATAGATAATGCTTAACAATGAACTCTGTTAGAGAACTACAATAAAGTAACTTAGCTGTTGAGTAATAAAAACGCCATCATCTCCGTCGCTTTTAACAACATTTCAAATCCCTCAGTTCTCTCCATCTCGGAAAAGCCAAGCTGATGTTGATTCTTGTTTTATTATGAGCTCTGTCGCGTTCTCTTTTCCCCAGCAGACTCTCCTCTGTCCTGCCTTTGTTTAAAGCGGGTCCATGTCAATCTTTCTCGCTCGTTTTGACACTAACCTCTGCCATTCCTAGACCGGACATTTTTACTCTATTTATGGATATGACTAGACACGCATGGGGGAGTGACGCATATACGCAATTCCCCGGCAAAAACATCCAGACAGGTCTAAATTATAAACATTTATAATAGGCTTACCATAGTGAATCAGGATAAAACAAAAACACGTTTTGGAAGAACGATTTATGATGCATTGAAAGTTAAATAAAGACACACCGTGTAACTTTTGGCCAAAAGAGTTGACGCATATGAGTTATTTTAAATGATTCCTCAGGCCAATACACAGCGCTTGACCCTATCAAGGCTGCCCTCTTGAAATACCGCCTATGTAAGTTTGGAGAAGACGCACCGTCTTTGGCCAGGTCATGTGACCTGGAGAATGCCTGGAGAACGTATCGCTTTACGACCGTCACGTGAACACAGGCTCGGAAGAGTCAAGGAAAAGAAAACGAGAAACTTACCGCGTGAGATAACCGGACAAGAGTCTCACTCAGTCAGGCTTTCACTTAAAATAGGATAAGAATGAGCATCAAACAGAAATAACCCGGCGGCGCAGCTCTTAAAGGGGCCACACCTTATTTCCACTCGTTATTTACGACAGTACAAGTACTCCACAGCGACTCTAGGGGTCGCTGTTTGACAAAAACGGAATTCCTACACAGTGTACCTTTAAATATGAGCAATAATGATGAAAACACTTTTTTTCCCCCATGCAGCGTGTTTATTTTTGGCGTTCCCTATTAGACTCGTCTCAGCAGAAATAACAGATTGTCTGAGTCAGGCTTTGCTCTTTTGTGTCGTGCAGTAATAGAAACGATCCTCACCTCTGGCCTTCTGAAAGCATTGTGTGGATGTGCTTGAAGAGAGTTCACTTTCTCCTGACGCTTGTGGCCTTCAGCGCTCTTCTTCCTCACTAGGCCACATGTATAAGATAAAGCACTTCAAATGCACGTATTTTCTTTTGATGAATGTATTTTTAGTCCATTGTGGCAGGGCGCAATGGCCAGTGGCAATACGCCGCTCAAACCCACCGAATCTGCTTTCTTTTCTGTCTCACTTATTTCTCATTCTTTCTCGTTGTTTGTTCCCTCAGACTCTCCATTTCTCTCTGTGTGTAATATGGCTGACCTAGAGTGTGTAAACAAAACCTGGTCTACTCTAATGTAGAAATATGAGACAAAAAAAATACACATGAACAAACAAAAATCTGATAACACTTAAATACAATATAGTCCCATTATCAGGTTTATTATAGTTAACTAAAACTGAAACTAAAACCATAAAACAAAAACATTTTCTGTTCTTGAACAAAAATTACTAAAACTTTAACTATATTAAAATTAAAATTAAAAATTATATATAAATAGCACTGCCCATTAGTTAATGTTAGTTGATGCAATATGGAAATTTAGCTGTTGTAGGCAAAGGACCTTTGAAATAACTGAAATCATTTGGCGAAGTGATATTGGAACTGTTATGCGGTCGAAACCTGCCTGTTACTACTTTACTGGAAAATAATTGCACACATTCGAATGTTCATCATCCAATCAGAATCAAGCATTCAGTAGCCCTGTATTATAACTAACATTAGCCAACAATGAGCACTACATTTGTGATTTGTTTCATTATATATTGATCTTTATCTTTTAATATTGTACTAAATGTTGAAATGAACGTTAACTAAGATTAACAAATGCCTTAGAAATATTGTTAGTTCATGTTAACCAATGTCGTTAACTAATAAAACCTTATTGTAAAGTGCTACCAATCTACTGATGTTGGCATGTTTTTCATTTGTCCAGGCGTGTCTATCCATCATTAAGTGTGTTTGTGTGTGTGATCAGGTCATTATTCACATAAATTAGGGTTTTTGATAGATGTAATATCATCTGTTCTGATGTAGCCACATTGATCTGCAATTCTCGCTCATTGCACCACAGATTCAAGGCAAGTAGGTCACCAACACCTCCTCCGTGTTCCTAATAAATGAACAACATCTTTAGAGTGCAAAACGCTTCATATTAATTAAAGCCATTGCGTTTAGCTGACAGTTCATCCTTGTTGTTTCCTATTCTGTTTTTGTAATTAAAGGAATCGTTTCTCCCTTCAAATAAATCATATCATCATTATGTCATCCAAACCTTTCTTTATTCTGTAGTCTATTCTTTTACATATCATGAAAGTTAATAGGGGATGTCATGTGTTACATCTTGGTTGGAGGACTTAAAGGGTTAGTTCACCCAAAAATGAAAATAAAGTCATTAATTACTCACCCCCATGCTGTACCAAACCCGTAAGACCTTCGTTCGTCTTCGGAACACAAATGAAGATATTTATGATTAAATCTGAGAGGTTTATGACTGCTACATAGGCTCCCTAAGGGAATGAATCCTGACGGCCCAGAAAGTCAATGAAGAAAATGTTTAAATATTCCATGTCACAACAGTGGCTCAACTATAAGTTTATCAAGCGACGAGAATACTTTTTGTGCGAAAAAACAAACAAAAATAACGACTTTATTCGACTATTCCTTTTCTTCCTTGTAGGCCTGAAACGAGACTTCAAGAGATTTCCACGACGCATGCGCGAGAATTGCGATCTCCTTCAACTACTTCAGTTAAGTTCAGTTCTCGCGCGTCATGGAAATCTCCACGAAATTCTGGCCTTCATTTTTGGGTGAACTAACCCTTTAATAAGATAACAAGGTGGCGTGGCTAATAACAAACACCTGGGGAGACTAATCAACATTAAACATAACAAAGGACTGCAAAACATGGAACAAGACTGGGGAACACAGGTTGAAAACATCACACCAAGCACCAAAATGACCAAAAAAATCTGTATAAAAAAATCAAAAATGTGTTCCTGTCACATGTCTGTCCTGTCTTGGTTATGCACATGAGTGTTTTGTTATGTTGGGCCATGTGCTCTTGTTATTGTCTGGTCCCTCCCCCTTGTTATCTGATTATTGGTTTATTTGTCCCACCTGTTATCCTCGTTACCCGCCTTATTTGCCTTCCTATTGCTGACCTGTGCTCGTTCGTTGTATTACGTGTATTCGTCGTGTTGAGTTCTGTTCCTGCCCTGCCTTGTTTGTTCTGGATTAAGTTTGTATGTTGTAGTTTTCTTTTGTTTATTTTATGTTTTGGTCTTTATTAAATACTTCTTACTCTGCACTTGAATCCATGGATTTATTCCACACCACGCACCGTGACAGTTCCCCCTGATTGCATCAAATTGTACTTAAAATGTGTGCACTATTAAGTCAATAACAACTTAAATTTTGAAAAGCTATCGGATGTCTTCAAAAGACTTGGAATGGAGTTTTAAGAGCTTGACAGGCCTAAAATTTCTCATTCTCTTTATTGTCAGGATACTTTTCAAAAACTTGTTTTTGTTCTTGACAGGAGAACAGCATTAGGGAGAGTAAATGGTGAGTAAAAAAAATAATTTTTCCTCTGTATTAAACTTTTTTTATTTCAACCAGTCAACTAGAGGTCCATTTAACTGCCAAGTTTAATTCCAACACAACATTTTTGAGGGCGTAAGCGCATTATTATCAGTGTTTTCTGGAGCACATAAAAGGATCTGCAAACTCAGCCGATGATGATAAAAAAACAGTTTCAGACGATGCCACCCACTCCGGTCCGGTCCGTCAACGTTTGTGTTTCAGCTCTGTAATTAGACTTCTGTTTGACAGCAGACAGCCACAAAACATGGCAGTCAGACCCTTAGTCCACCAGAACCGTTTACTGTGCACTCATTTATAACTTTTTAATGTGGTAAGACAAATTTGGATGACAATTTTGGCCCTGACAGTCTTGGATTCCTGGTAAACAGACAACTGATCTGTTTAGCATTTAAAGGGATAGTTCACTTTAAAATTAATTTTTGGTATGTTTTAGCTTACCTCAAGGTCATCCAAGATGTAGGTGTCTTTGTTTCCGCAGTAGTTTCAATTTTGATATTTGTAGGTCAAACCGTTCTTGTCTGTCAGTCATATAATGCAGGTCTATGGTCACCACCTCAAAGAGCACGCACAGAGAAGTCCAAATTAAACATGATTTAATGACTCGTAAATGTACACATTGATGGCCTAAGACACGAAACGAGCGGTTTGTGTGAGAAAACGAACAGTATTTATATCGTTTTTACCTCTTGTAACCACAGCCACGTCCAAGTGACCTGAGGGCGCGGGCGCTTCGGTCTGGAAGTGATCTCTCGCGCGTGTACGTCACTCATTGTTTACACAGAGATTTCGGAAGTGTTACCTTTCACTGTAAAGATCTAAACATATTTAGATATACAGGAAATCGCAATGTGTTATGTTCTGGGTGGATAGTAAGCACGACACCGTATATCTTCAATGACTCGTATTTATTTCCATCTTAACCTCACATGTGTTGACCGTAACTTTTTATGTCTAACCCTTCTCCTTCTTCTTCCACCCCCTCCTCTAACCTCTTACAACACAGCGTCTCTAAAGGTCGCATTAGGAATTACAGTATTGGACACAACACAATGGAAGACGATTTTACAAAGACGAATCTCTGTGTAAACAATGAGTGACGTACACGCGCGAGAGATCACTTCCGGCGCTTGCGCAGTCCGAAGCGCCCGCGCCCTCAGGTCGCTTGGACGTGGCTGTGGTTACAAGAGGTAAAAACGATATAAATACTGTTCGTTTTCTCACACAAACCGCTCGTTTCGTGTCTTAGGCCATCAATGTGTACTTACATTTACGAGTCATTAAATCATTTTTAATTTGGACTTCTCTGTGCATGCTCTTTGAGGAGGACCCCATAGACCTGCATTATATGACTGACAGACAAGAACGGTTTGACCTAAAATATCAAAATTGAAACTACTGCGGAAACAAAGACACCTACATCTTGGATGCCCTTGAGGTAAGCTAAAACATACCAAAAATTAATTTCAAAGTGAACTATCCGTTTAAGATGTGGCCTTTGCGAGTTTTATCAAAGTAAACCTGTAAAGAATTTTGGATTATTGAGGAATTTTATCAAAGACAGTCACTTTCTACATTAACTAAATTCCAGGTTCTTGGTGTCTACGGATTCCTTGGGTCATGCCAAAGCCGTTGATATTCTTTTTGCCAAGATCGAACAAATCATTTGTTCGCCATTTTTTACAATTGATGTAAGTTATAATATAACTTTTACACGCATTGAGTTATCGGCACAAAATTTGGTAGGGATCATTGATAGTATGACCCGAAGATACTTCCGAAATTTGAAGACATCGCCTTCTAGTCTTCAGAAGATATACATTTTTTTTTCTCCCTTGTAAGTCACTTTGTATGAAACCATCTACATGTAAATCTGAATATAAAGCAGATCAGTTGTTTGTTGTTAGGTTGAGCAAAATACATTTCGACATAATTTTGAATCCTTTTGACGTGACTATATGGCTCTTTGAGGGTTATTTAAAAAATATTAAATGTTCTTCTGATTTGTTCTTTGGTTCCTCTGGGTTTTTAAGTTCTTCTACAGAAAGCTGATAAACACTGATCGTTTAATTTTTCTGTCAGTTTCGGTGTTTAGTGAGATCCAGTGAGCGTGTTGTGACGGTTTAAAAGCATAGCACTCTTCAAAAACACCATTAATGCGAGCGTGCGTGTGGGCCGTGATGCGTGTCAGCAGCTTTAAAACATTGGACTCCATTTGCATGTGCTGAATATAAAACACTCTGTCCCGTGTAGTGCTGTTTCATAATGAATCCTGATTTTAAAAACACGTTAGAGATAAAAACGAGCTGAATTCATTCCTCTAAACTTCAACGCTTTTCTTTTCAGGTTAAGCACATCTGATCGAAGTTCAAAGATTTGAGAAGTGTGTAAAACTTCCCAAAACTACAGTAAATTTGAACTTTTTGGAGAACTGAGCACATGGTCACCATCCACATTCAATAGAGCAGCGTGAACATTCTTCAAAATGTCTCCTCTTGTGGTCTACGAAAGCCATATTGGTTTGGAAGGAGTAAATAATAATAAGTTTCTTTTTTTTGGATGAGCTATTTCCTTTTACACAAATACAATCTCTCTATCCCTCCATTATAACTCACTGTAGAGATGATAGTTGTGCTTCTGAACATGAGAAAAGAAGAGCGTCTGACTAAAGACTGACGATAATACCTCAGTCTATCACTGCAAAGATGAGAGAAATTGTGTGTCATCACTGAGAAACCCATCAGCGGTGTTTTGAAGTGTAAAATATGTGATCATGTAAAGATGAGGCTACACACACACACACACACACACACACACACAGAGCTGTGTCAGTCCCTTTAGGGTGGGTTTCCCTCCTCCACTCATGACTCACACCGGAAATCTGTCATGTGACTCCAGACGGCCAATCAGACGCTGCAGAGTGGGGATTCCGTGTGTGGGAGTAAAACCTTCAAATAAATGACACATCATATCTCTTCATTAGAGCTTAACACAGTCCTGCACTTCACCATTAACCTTCAAATATGGTTATATGAGGATATATAGCTCAGAATAAAAGAAAATAATATTTAAAGATGGCATCTACGCACAACAAACACACTGCTCATACAGTACTCGGGGTTAGTGATACACACGACATTAACCTTTTTACTTGGGCTAGAATGCAACCCCATAGCAATTGTGGGATTTTTTTCACGTTTTATAGGTGAAAATGGTGTGTATGATCACTTAACAATAAAGTGACACATGATTTTACAAATGCTGTGGAGGAAGAGAGAGTGTTATAGTCCTTATTTCTTCACACACAGGCTTCTTCTCACTGGAGAAAAAGCCAATTAACATCAACGTCAGCAGACATTTATCATCGGCGGAGGTGAACTGAGATGACAGCGAGAGGAAGAGTCCTGGCGGATCCGTAAACCCTCACACCTCCCTCCTCATCTGTGCTGCAGCAGGAGTGTGTGTGTTTTCCAGCTCATTGTTCTCGCTCAGATCTCACGTTAGATGGACACGCATCTGATGTGAGCAAACACACGCACCTGGGCCAGGTGTTTCCCTGACCGAGACAGAGCTCCAGATGGCCTTCAAAGGGTGAACTAAATCAATCTTTATAAAAATGTCTTCAATTATTCCATCATCTGTATATATTGGTGATTTAAAGTCCCCAAAACTTTGATCACCAAAATGACATAGGCTATTTAAATGTTTATTTTCCTTGAAAAAAAAATTCTTCATGCCTTAAAATATCATGAATGTAACTCGACACCCTTGCCTCATTTAATATACGCGGTTCTATGAATATGCAAATGAGCCCCGCCTCCACTCACTCAGCTCAGAGATCCACTGGTTGACGATCAGACGTTGATCTGATTGGTTACAAGGTCGTTTGTGACGTCAGAAACACCAGCGATTTCAAACGTGTTTTTGAGACTGTCTTTGTTTCACTGCAGTTTTAAGGAGAAAATACTCAGCAATGCTGTCGACTTATGAATTTACACATGGTTTGTTTTAAAGCATATTAAAAAAACACCACATAGACATATATAAACAACATTAAAAGCTGGATTTTCACCACAGGGAGACTTTAAAAAAGCAGTTCTCAACCTTTTTGATCCCCCAATCTCCTCTGCTATTTCAGCTTTAATGATGACGAAGCTTGGTTTGTCCTATATTCAAGTAATTTAACACAATTATTTCATGATTCAAGAACTGAATATACCTTTCGTTTTGAACCCTGAATTTAGAAGACATTTTTAGTTGTTCATGATTACTGGATAAGGATGTTTAAAATATTTTTTAGGCAATAATCAATTTCTAGCTATTGTTTCTTGAGGAGAAAATCCACGTATTAGAGTGATTTCTGAAGGATCGTGTGACATTGAAGACTGCGTAATGATGCTGAAAATTCAGCTTTGATCACAGGAATAAATTATATTTTAAAATATATTCACATAGAAAACAGCTAGTCTAAATTGTAATAGTATTTCACTATTTTACTGTATTTTTGATCAAATAAATGTTGCCTTGGTCAGCAGGAGACGTAATTATTCCAAACTTTTGACTCATAGTGTACGACTGAAGGATACATTTTAGCGAGACACGATTAGGCTACTTGTCCATGACCATAAAGCATGTGTGTGTGACGTATCTGACAGTGACAGTAACACAGTACCAGTTTAAGCATAGCAGCGATGATTGACACATCAGGACGACACTCGCCCACTCCTGTCCGCTCGTGTTGTCACACCTGTCATGTGACCACAGGCTCGCTACTGGGCAAGTTGTTTGTGGATGTGTGTGTGGAGATGTTCGCGTAAGCGTTTGCATGGCTGGACTATAAAAGAGCCGGTCGCTGTCTATTCAGACTCGGATAAGTGCTGTAACCATGACGGCCGAACCCCGAGGTCAAGGCAGATGCTATTCATGAGCAACACAACAGACATGGAGATAAATATAGTCTTTCCAGAGTAAAGAAAGCAGGGAAAGAGGCAGGTTTCATAGTCATAGCTCAGGACGTAGAAGTATTTGTTTAGATTTCAACTTTGTCTGAGATGTCTCCTAAAACGGACCTGAAAAAGTTGAAACACTTACTGTCATCCAGTTAATTTCATGAATCCTGAATTTTGAAGAACTGATACATCAGGATTCCTATTTGTTTTGACCACTGGATTTACATTTAAAAAATAAGAATTTTTCATGATTATAAAGATTTTTTTATTTTTTTTTTTACTTATGATTTGTAGCGATATGGCAAGCCGTTTTAGCTTTTATTCATTTCCAGGATATGGATTCTTGATATCAACAATTACACATTTTTTGATATCAACAATTTAATTGCTGATATCTGTAATTGTATTTTCACTAGTGAAATGTCACCATAGGCTGCCATTCAAAATGAATGGCTGATATAAAGAATTGATTTTTTACTAGTAAAAATATCATTTTTGATATCAATAATTACATTGTTACTAGTAAAAATGTGAATTCCTGATATCAATAATTAAATTGTCACTAGTTGAAATGTCTATTCTTGATGATAATTGATAATTTAATTGCTGATATCAAGTTGATATCAAGAATTGAAATGTCTATTCTTGATGATAATTGATAATGTTGTGGTGACTCACAAATAACACTGAGAGACATTCACCAAGGGAATATACCTTTAAGGGAAGGGGAAGTGAGTGAGAGTTTCCGGGTTAACGTTGTTGTGTCGATCTGACTGCTGTACAGTTCTGTTTGATTGAAGTGGAGAGTAAAGCTAACTCGACGCATCTCCGTCTCTTGTCTACTCCTTATTGCACTCCACATTTGGTGACCCCGACGCGAGTTGGATACGGCTGAATTATGTCACACAACGACGGTGGCGAAAATGCTGCTGCTGCGGCGCCGGATGCTGTTAGCGGCGCGGCTAATGTCGGCGCTATATACGCGGCCACCATCAAGTTACCGGACTTTTGGCAACACAATCCGCGGCCGTGGTTTCAACACATCGAGGCACAGTTCCAGCTGAGAGGAATAACACAGGACGTTACAAAATATTTCCATGTAGTAGCGGCCTTAGATGCCTCGACGACAGCCAGGGCTATGGCGCTATTAGAGGCTCCGCCAGCTGACGGCAAATACGACGCGCTCAAAACGTTTCTGTTGAACCTCTTTGAGCTGTCGGAGCTAGAGAAGGCAGATCGCCTGCTGTCCCTGAACGGCCTTGGCGACAGTAAGCCGTCCGAGTTAATGGAGAGGATGCTAGCAGTGCTGGGCGCGGCGGATCCCGCGTTCCTTTTCGCCCACATATTCCTGCGGCAGCTTCCAGCACCCGTGCGCACCGCACTGGCCAGCTCCGCCCTCCCCTCCTCCAGAGACTACCGAGCGCTTGCTGTGGAAGCAGACAGGATTTTTCTCGCCAACCGGCAACAGTTTGTCCACGCACTGCTTCCCCCCCTGCACACGGCTGTCCCGTTTCCTCCCGCGGCGGACGACCCGGACACCGCGGCTGTGGTGACGGCCCGTCGACAGCGTGAAGACGGGTGGTGTTATTACCATTCAAGGTTTGGGGCCAAGGCCAAACAGTGTCGCCAGCCTTGCAGTTTTGGAGCCCAGGGAAAAGCCAGGGCCGGCGCTCATTAGCAGCTATGGGCGCTGGCCGGGACTGCAAGCTGTTATTCATCACTGACACATTGTCCGGCCGGCGGCTGCTGGTCGATTCGGGGGCTCAGCGTAGCATCCTGCCAGCGAAGCCAGTGGACACCATGGCTGGCGGGCATGGCCCCCCGATGGATGCCGCCAACGGCACACCCATTCGTACCTATGGCACAAGGTATGTGGAAGTGTGTTTCGGCGGGCGGCGTTTCGGCTGGGATTTCGTCATGGCCGCCGTGTCTACGTCGCTCCTAGGGGCGGATTTCCTCTGTGCTTACAGGCTCTTGGTGGACGTTACAAACCACCGCCTGATCGACGCCCTCTCTTTTGCTTCGTACCCCTGTACACTGGGGGGGACGGGGGCGCTTTGTCTGTCGAACACATTTGCCACAGGGGACCTGTATCAACGCCTTCTCGCTGAGTTTCCTGACATCACCACACCCACGTTTTCATCGGCGGTGGCTAAGCATGGCGTGGAGCACTACATCACCACGGTGGGCCCACCAGTCTATGCACGAGCGCGGCGCCTCGACTCTGCCAAGCTCGCGATCGCCAGGGAGGAGTTTGCCACTATGGAGCACCTCGGCATCGTGCGCCGCTCCAACAGCCCGTGGGCTTCCCCCCTGCACATGGTGACAAAGGCCGATGGCAGTTGGCGTCCCTGTGGTGATTTCCGTCGCCTGAACAACGCTACAACCCCCGACCGGTACCCTGTGCCGCACATACAGGACTTCTCCGCCCACCTAGCCGGCGCCACCATATTCTCAAAGGTGGACCTGGTGCGCGGTTACCACCAGGTGCCTGTCCACCCACAGGATGTCCCCAAGACAGCGGTCATCACACCCTTTGGCCTTTTCGAATTCCTACGGATGCCTTTCGGCCTTAAAGGGGCAGCGCAAACGTTTCAGCGCCTTATGGACTCTGTGCTGAGAGACATGCCGTTTCTGTTTGTGTACTTGGACGACATTCTCGTGGCCAGCGCGTCCGCAGACGACCACCTAACGCATCTCCAGCAGCTGTTCAGCAGACTCAGTGAGCATGGTCTCATCGTCAACCCGGCCAAGTGTGAGTTTGGCCGGTCATCCATCGCTTTCCTCGGCCATCATGTCACAACGCAGGGGGCCGTCCCCCTCCCGGCCAAGGTGGACGCCGTCACCAATTTCCCACGCCCACGCACTGTAAAGTCCCTGCAGGAGTTTCTGGGTATGGTGAACTTCTACAACCGTTTCCTCCCCCATGCGGCTCAGCTCATGCGACCATTGTACGATGCCTTGCGTGGTGGGCGGGCGGCGGACGTGTTGGATTGGTCCCCAGAGATGACTGGTGCTTTTGAGGCTGCCAAAACTGCACTGGCCAACGCTGCTCTGCTTGCGCACCCATCTCCTACCGCCCCAGTGGCTCTGACTACGGACGCCTCGGACTACGCCGTTGGGGCTGTGTGTGAGCAGTGGGTGGGCGGAGCCTGGCAGCCGCTGGCCTTTTTCAGCAGGAAGCTCCGGGACAACGAGAGGAAATACAGCGCCTTCGATAGGGAGCTTCTGGGTCTTTTCCTCGCCACCCGTCATTTCCGTTTCCTGTTGGAGGGCCGGCGGTTCACGGCTTTCGTTGACCACAAGCCACTGACGTTTGCTATGGCCAAGTCTTCGGAGCCATGGTCTGGTCGCCAGCAGCGTCAGCTCTCTGCCATATCTGAGTATACCACCGACATTCAGCATGTGGCTGGCAAGGACAACTTCGTGGCCGACTGCCTCTCCCGGGCGATCATTGGTTCCGTCCACTTGGGCCTTGACTACGCAGCTATGGCTGAGGATCAAACCGCGGACTCTGAGGTGCAAGCCTACAGGACGGCTCCCACGGCGCTGCTCATGGAGGATGTGGTGTTTGACACTGCCAACTCTACACTCCTCTGCGACGTCTCCACTGGCCAACCGCGCCCTATGGTACCTGCTGGCTGGAGGCGTAAGGTCGATCTGACTGCTGTACAGTTCTGTTTGATTGAAGTGGAGAGTAAAGCTAACTCGACGCATCTCCGTCTCTTGTCTACTCCTTATTGCACTCCACAATGTAATTGTTGATATCAAGAATTGAATTGTTGATATCAACAATTTAATTGCTGATATCTGTAATTGTATTTTCACTAGTGAAATGTCACCATAGGCTGCCATTCAAAATGAATTGTTGATATCAAGAATTGATTTTTTACTAGTAGAAATATCATTTTGATATCAATAATTACATTGTTACTAGTAAAAATGTGAATTCCTGATATCAATAATTAAATTGTCACTAGTTGAAATGTCTATTCTTGATATCAACAATTCAATTGTTACTAGTAAAAATGATCATTTTTGATATCTGAAAATGTATTTCTGATATCAATATTATTTCAGATATCTAAAATGGCTTTCTTACTAGTAACAATCACATTCATGATATCAGAAATTAAAATTGTCACTAGTAAAAATTGAATTATTGATATCAAAAATGAACATTGTTACTAGTAGCAATTCAATTGCTGATATCAAGAATAAACATTTCAACTAGTAACAATTGAATTCTTGATATCAAAAATAAAGGTTTTTACTAGTAATAATTGTATTTCTGATATGTGAAATTGGAATTTCAACTATAAGAAATCAATTCTTGATATCAACAATTGGTTTTGAATGGCAGCCTATGGTGACATTTTACTAGTGAAAATACAATTGTTGATATCAAGAATTAAATTGTTGATATCAAGAAAGTAATTGTTGATATCAAGAATTGAATTGTTGATATCAAGAATTCATATCCTGGAAATGAATAAAAGCTAAAACGGCTTGCCATACACTAAGAGTTTCTTATGCACAAAAGTCTCTTCTTCTCACCAAGGCTTCATTTATTTGATTAAAAAATACAGTAAAAATGATTTTCAAATGTAATTCACTTGCAATTGCTCATGAAGCACAGCGCATGACGTAATCGAGTCTCCCTACACTCTCAAAATGTTCAATATATAAGCATATTTTGCAATAACTTAAAATATATATCAATATATTTAAATGCGTAGTTTTATATTTCGCCATCGTTTTTAATGAGAACTTCTCTGCAGAGCAAATGGGAGGAGTTTAAGTCTTGCTCCTCCTCGCTAGACCTTGAGCAAATTCTTGTACCTTTGTCTTTCTTACTGACTTTCAAAAGCTTTTTTGCTTCAAATCAAAGTTTTTAATGTCATGACTCGTAGTTGGTTGGTTTGGTTCATGGCTTATAACCCTTTAACGGAGACTTCTTAAAAATCCCTATGGGAGAAATGAATGGAACCAATACCTCTGAAAAAGTGTAAGGAAACTGCTTCACTCTATAAGAAAAAAGATTCGAGTTCATAATCAGATCTCTGACTTTTGATTGCACTTTTAAGCACAGTTTCAGACATCGTTGAGACACATGTGAGTGTTTTTCTCAGGAGAATCATCAGGAAACTTCAGCAGAACTCTCCGTTTGTTCTCATTTTTAGCGATATTGCAGAGATTTCATTCTCATTCATCTCATTCTTTGTTAAACAGGCAAAGGGAACTGAATTAGATCATGCGAGGCGGCACTTGAAAATAACATCCGCTGATGGACGTCATTCATTAGGGCCTTCAGGCTTTTCCAGCACACACACACACACACACACACACACACACTCATCTCACATTCACACAGCATTTCCGTCTCCGAAACCGTCTGCGTGTCTCATGAATCCCTTTCATACACACACACGGTTTGCAGCGGGTCTACGCTCACTGTCGGAAGCTCAAATGATGAAAGAGCTGCAAATCTGTCCATTGAATAATTCACAGAGGGCAGTTGAGCATTATATGGCGTTTCTCATCCTTGAATGAAACGAGTATATCTGCCAGCCGAAACCCACAGGCAAACACAGGGAATTCCCACACACATCCATCACCGTTGACATCAACCAGCACACACTCGTTCAGAAACACTAGCCTTCAAAAGTGTGGGGTCGGTAAGGGCTTTTGAGGGTTTTTTCTGCCCACCAGCACTGCATTTATTTGATTAAAAAATACAGTAAAATTGTGAAATATTATTACAATATAAAAAAAATGCTTTCTGTTTGAATATATTGTAAAATATAATTTATTCCTGTGATCAAAGCTGTATTTTCAGCATCATTACTCCAGTCTTCAGTGTCACATGATCCTTCAGAAATCACTCTAATATGATGATTTGCTTCTCAAGAAACATTTATGATTATTATCAATGTGGAAAACAGTTGTGCTGATTCGTATTTTTGTGGAAACCGTGATACCTTGTCTTGTCATGTCTTTACTGCCACTTCTGCTGAATAAAAGTGTTAATTTATTTTAAAGTAAAGATCGTATTGGCCCCTCCTCCTCCTGCCCTTTAGCTCCGCCCCCCTGTCTGCTATTGGTTCACTCCTCTGCTTTCTCTTCTGACCTCTGACCCCTGTTGCACTGATTACTGCTTTGACACACTTAAATCCAGCTCTGAGTTTTACAGATAACACTTGACACACACACACACACACACAGTAAGAACAACACTGTAAATGTTAGCTCTGTCTGCGAGGGTAAATCAGCGCCTCTCAGGGTCAGACAGAGAGACAGAGGAGACGCAAGGTTAATTACATCAGAAAGACTGAGAAAAATACAGCATGTGTGGAGGCTCACGGAAGAAGTCCTTTCTCCAGGTCCAGACAATGTCAGCGTTTAATATTCCTTTTATATTTCTGCCATTATAACAGCAGTAAGTCACCCAGGCATAATTACAGTGATTTTTACCATGGTTAAGGCTCTCTGTCTGACTACAGCACCCTTTAACTGTGCTAACATGCAGAATTCATATATTGCACTTTTTTCAGCACACACTGTTTCAAAGCAGCTTTATAGAAAATCATGATGTTGACATTTCTAATATCTTAAAGGGTTAGTTCACCCAAAAATGAAAATTAAGTCATTAATTACTCACCCCCATGCTGTACCAACCCCGTAAGACCTTCGTTCGTCTCCTGAAACGAGACTTCAAGAGATTTCCACGACGCATGCGCGAGAATTGCGATCTCCTTCAACTACTTCAGTTAAGTTCTCGCGCATGCGTCGTGGAAATCTCTTGAAGTCTCGTTTCAGGCCTACAAGGAAGAAAAGGAATAGTCGAATAAAGTCGTTATTTTTGTTAGTTTTTTCGCACAAAAAGTATTCTCGTCGCTTGATAAACTTATAGTTGAGCCACTGTTGTGACATGGAATATTTAAACATTTTCTTTAATGACTTTCTGGGCCGTCAAGTTTCGTTCCCTTAGGGAGCCTATGGAGGAGTGATCCAGCTGTCACATTTAATCATAAATATCTTCATTTGTGTTCCGAAGACGAACGAAGGCCTTACGGGGTTGGTACAGCATGGGGGTGAGTGATTAATGACTTAATTTTCATTTTTGGGTGAACTAACCCTTTAATATCTTCATGCCTTCTAGTCCTATTTAGCAGATTAGAGCTGGCCGATAATATAATTACACTTTGCGACAACATAAACTATCAACCAGTTGACATTTGTTAGTGTATATATATATATATATATATATATATATATATATATATATATATATATATATATATATATATATATATATATATATATATATACATACACATAGCTTTATGTATATATATATATACTATACTTGCTTTAATGTATGTATGCAGGTAATGTATGATGTATGTGTTCAAAATGGATTTTCCAGCAAAGTATACTTGTTTATTTTTGCAGATTTTTTGGTGCTTCTTCAACGAGTGCGGAAATCATGCATTTCACCTTTAAGAAAAACAGGCCGTCTTTAAGTGAGGCGTGATCAAAGAAGGTAAGCAAGGTTTTCTGAAGCTCAAATCAGATCTGTGTGTGTGTGTGTGTGTGTGTGTGGAGACTGTGGTGTAATGTGCAGCATAATTTCCCAAAGTTTGCATGCAGAAAGTGAATGTTTTGGCAGGCAGGAGAATTTAAACAGGCACCAATTACACCCTTCCCATCCACCCACTGGGGTCTTCAGCATCAGCCCTGCAGGTGCGACGCGCACACACACACACATACACACACACTTAACTAACAGCTCCCTGTTTTTCAGGTTATTTGCATGAAATTAGTTGCCCACTGATGCACGTAATTGCATATCAATTAAAACCAATATCACATGTTCAGATAATGATAGAGAGAGATTTCTGAACATCGTGTTGCTATCTACAACTAAGTTTGCACTTTTTTCAGTTTAAAATATACCATAATACAGGCAGAAGTGGGAAAGAGGTGTTAGGCAGTACAGAAACAGTGTATACACACACACACACACACACACACACACTTTTTCCCCCTCAGGAATTGTACGTTGAGTGTGTTAATTTGAAGCGTGATGTTTTTGTTAGTTTTCCCTTTGGTTAAATGATGTTTATAGATTATCTGATCATCAGCTCCTCACACAAGGGACCGACTGATTTCTGTCCCACAACCTTTTGCTCCAGGCTATGATCAATATGTCATCACCATGGAAACATGCCCGCCTCTCACACTCAAAGGGAAAAGTCTTAAGTGGATTCGAGGCGGAGTTATTCAAATCAAAGAGGGCATGCTAATTATTATAGGGACACCAGTAAAACACAGTGTTGCACGTTTAAAACGTTTTTATTGAATTATATTGAATCTTCATGTGCGTGTATATATATATATATATATATATATATATATATATATATATATATATATATATATATATATATATATATATATATATATATATAATGGGTGTGTTTATCAGTGTGTGAGTATGTATATATATAAAATACAATATATTGAAAATATTTTTTTCTATGCAGTCTTTTTCACAATAAAACGTCTTTAGCAATCAGCCATTAATCTGTGTGAATACAGTATAATCTTACTAACGCTTTGGCAATGTAAAGCTTTTTTTGCCGTGCCAGTAAACTTTCTTGAATCTTAAGAGAGAGGGAAACTTTCTCAGTGCCCGTTTGAGCTGAAGAGCTCTGCACAGCTGGTGTTGGAAGTGAACGTGAGCATTAGCATATTCATTGCGGCCGTTAGAATGAGCAGGGAACCCTGCACTCTTCCTTCCTGCTTCTTCAACATCTCAAGATTTCCAAGAGGAGGAGAGGATCATTCAGAGAGTTCGGTGGTTTCTTTCCAGGCCGGATAGGATGTGTGATGATGTCTCTCCCAACAGCTCTCCGGGGAACCGTTTTAGCTCGGAACAAAACACAAAACACTCCTCGTTTCACACATGCCCCTCATCTTCGTTTTATGCCTTTGCGATGTTAATGGACACTTACTTGAAAACCCATCAGAACTCCTGTGTTAAAGTCTGTGCTGTGAACTCCAGCTGAAACTGTGAAGCTCCTGATACCAGCTGACGTCACAGGTCAGAGGTCAAGTGGTCACGAACAGAGTCCTCTGTGAAATCATTCTGTGTTTGATATCATTCTGTTCTCTGTGTGTGTTTCTGTTATTTATAGCTGTAGGGTCTGTTTAATATGGTTCTATAGTATCTGTTCTGTCTAGTTCTGTAGGGTCTGTTTTTATGCATCTGATCTATGTGGTTCTGTGTAGTTCTATTCTTTGCAAATCTGACCTATGTGGTTCTGAGTGGTTCTGTGATGGTTCTACAAGGTGTGTTTTATAAGGATCTGGGCTGGATTTCCCGATAACGTTGTCACTTAGCTCGCTACGAAGACTCTAAAGGTATAACTTAATTAAAGGTATAGCTTTTCTAGGCATGTTCCCTGAACCATACCTTAGGAGGCTGCGTACAGGGATACTTCACCTCTGGAAAGATGAATGTGTATTAAAAATGGGTCATTTATGTAGAAGAAATGTGAAATTATTTTTGAATTTGGGGCTTTCTAGACTGAGAAAAGCCAGAAAATGCATTTTTGGCTTATGTGGATGAAAGGCTCCCAGAATGCACTTGCTTCGCTACCCTAGGAGGCCACGCCTACCGGTTACAGAGCGCAGTAGTTAAACAAGTCTAGGCTACTAGTGAGTCTCCGTGATGAGTCTGCCCGGGATTTCGAGATCCCCCAAAATGTACGGGATTCGGCTTTTGCGTTCTACAGTCGCCATTCATCATGTTTACTGTGGCGAGCAGGACGAGTGAGAGCCGCGGGAGAACGGCGCGAGGCCGGTGGCGTGATTACCGATGAGCGACACCTGTGAGACGCACCGGTCTCGTATCTTCTCGTATCTCTCACGGAGGAGCGGGAATTTTCTTAGCAATGTTAAAACGCACATCAACCGATCACTTGTTTAGCGTTCATAAACACTACATTCAGATTCACCAATCGGAATGAATTCAGTTAGATTGAAACAAAAGCTGTGCATGTAAACAATGAATGGCGACTGCAGAAAGCAAAAGCTGAATCCCGGACATCGACGGCCGGACATGTCCGGGAAAAAGAGGATGGTAACCCCTACTACTCAGCTTTCTCCACAGAACAAGAGCCTGCTAGCTTAGCTTCCAAAAAAAGATGTCTGACACTATGTGTACATTCTGTGAGTGAGATCCCAGCCTCTATGGGCGGGTTGAGAGCATGCGGGACAGCTCCTACTACTGGCTGTAGTCTTTAGCTTCTGGCCAAAAAATCCTCCGATGACGCAAAATGACGATTTTTGCGTCATCGGAGGATTTTTTCCAGACAAAAAATACATAATTCTCTCGTCTCAGGGGGATATGAGGGTGGAAAGCACGGTAATTTGAAAATACTACAGGTTTCCTACTAATACAAAGCTTAATGCTAAATCATGAAGTATCCCTTCAAGATATACCTTCTTATGTGCGCCGTCACCAGGCGCTGTCCGTGGCGATGGTGCTGAAGTGGTTGATATATCAATGGCTCGAGAATCAATCACTCACTCATGCAGGGGCTGCTTCACTGCGTTATGTGAGAAAGTGGTGTTCTGTATAAAAGAAGCACTTCAGAAAGTTGAAATTGCATGTATTAGGACTCATGGGATATTATAAAAAAAAAAATCCAAATTGCAAACTAAATCCAACCCTGGATATTTTATATAATTTTGGAATGAGTGTGTGAAACCGCAACCTCATGCGCATGCGTCAACCCGCTACACTACTGGCCTTTGAAAGGCCTCCGCGGACGGCGCCGTCTTTAGTTTAGCACAACTATTTTGTATTATTCAACGGTTCTAGGGTCTGTTTTTATGCATCTGATCTTTGGTTCGTTTCTGAGTAGGCCTACATCAGGTCTGTGTAAATCTAATCTGTTTGGTTCTGAGTGGATCTGTTCTACAGTAAATGGTTCTGTTTAGGCTTGTATGCATCTGATGTGGTTCTGTGAGGTCTGTTTAATGTGGATATAGTCTGTGGTTCTGTGGGGTTTGTTCTGTGTGAGTCAGAGTGAATCTGATCTGTGTGGTTCTGTAAGCTCTGTTTTAAATGTACAGGTCTGATCTATGTGATTCAGAGTTGTTCTAAGTAGATGTTCTGAAGGGATTGTTCTGTAAAGTCTGTTTTTATCTAATCTGTGCAGTTCTAAGTATTTATTCTGTTTATTTCAAATCTGATGCGCCTCTGTAGGGTTATTCTGTTTGGTTCGGAGTGGATCTGGTCTATATGGTTCAGTTTTATATGAATGCATATATGTGGTTCTGATCTATGTGGTTCTGTATAGTTCTGTATTCTGTGCACAGCACACTTGATGTGTTTCTGTAAGGTTTTTCTTTTTTGCTTCTGTAGTGTTTGTTTTAGATGGATCTGTTCTGTGTGTGTTCTCCTCAGCACCACGGAGAGTTCCGTGTTCGTCCCGCCTTTCCCGCGTAAACCGCTTGAATCCATCAAGATTCCATCTCATCTCCTGCCTGGCGGGAGTTCAATCACGACGAGTCTCAATCAGAACCCGAGTGCCGCATAGGGTTTTTTCTTTGGGTGATTGTTCCTCTGAGGCGTGAGTATCACAGAAAGTTAAAAACACTAAAACACGAGTCACCCCAACAATGCAGGAAAAAGCCCTAGAGCCTCCAGAGAATCGTGACTTGCGGAGAAAGAGCAATGCGTCACGGGTGGGTGGGGGTGTTCATATCCACGCATACAGTCATAGTATATACTCACTATGATATACTCGCTCATTCTTCTCCCCCGCCCCGCGTCGCGTCACATTGAGCGGGGCTGCCGCGATACAACTATTGATTTCATCTCTCTCTCTCTCTCTCTCTCTCTCTCTCTCTCTCTCTCTCTCTCTCTCTCTCTCTCTCTCTCTCTCTCTCTCTCTCTCTCTCTCTCGCTCGCCCCCTCCCTCTCTCTCTTTCTCCATCACTTCTTCTCAGCTTTTCTTCAAGTGCTGCAGAGAGACGGGCTGCTGCTGCATTGTGTGAGGAGAGAGAGAAAAAAAAACGCTAAAGGAAGATCTGCGTTCCCGCGCTCGGATGTCCGCGCGCCCGTGAACTCTGGACTCACACACAGTCGGTAAGTGATTCAAATTTTTTTTGTAGGTTTACGCACGTGTCAAAAGCGTAAAATAAACTTTGGTTGCGCACAGGGAACGTTTACACGGACGCCTTGTTGCGTTCTGCGTGAAAACGGAGCGGAGAAGTTGAACTGTTTTTAACTTGACACCACATATTGCAAACACGACGCAAACGCCCCAGTCTGACTCTTATGGACGTTAATAGGGAATTAAAGCAGAACGCGCCCCGTGTGAACGCTTCCCGTTAGAACCTGTTTTATTTTTCTGTCGATTCACTTTTTCCCATGAATATCGTGACGTGAAATTGTGTTTCTACTAAAAAGAATGTACCTGCGTAAATTCATCAAATTCATTCATCTGTTTTAGATTAATGTTTATATTTTAGTTTAGTCATGCAGGTTTAAATATTGGTTTTGCTTTAAAACAGCAAAGGGAATTTGTCTCTAAATGGGTAACAGTTGACACACACACACACACACTGATGTGTTTGATAGTTGTTCACGAATTAAATAAGACTGTGTTAGTATGGATTTTTGTCGTGGATTATAGAACTTGATCTTTTAATATGGAATTTAACAGGTGTGCACTATAGATGTAGATGAAATATATAGACCAACTATTCAAGATTGCAAAGCCTGTTTGCTGATGTTATTTTTTTCTGTGGAACACAAAATGATCATTTAGTCTATGCAGATTTTCCCATACAGTAACAATGTGTAGTACCGATGTCTGTAAAGGACCAAAAACAACACGACAAAAGTAGTTCAAAAGTCATCAATATGACTCATGCACTATTTTCTAAGCCTTTTGAAGTCATGCAATAACTTCTGTGAGGAGGACCTCACATTAAATATGGCAGGAGTGATGCCAGCAACATCCAACAACCTCATTGGTTCTCGCATTTCATGTGACCAAACGCCACCACACATCTAGCAGTTCTTTATTTGATTTGAGAAGTTTGTCAATGAATAGTCGTTATATTCCTCATGCAAAGCAATAAATGACTTCAGAAGGCAGGGAATCCAGTTGCATGGACTACTTTTATAATCAGTTCTCTGAGTTTTTTTTTGTTTGTTTTTTTTTGGAGCTTGTGAGCCATTTTGCATGATAAAGATTCTTTACTTTGGTGTTAAGTGAGAGTAAATAATGGCAACATTTTTGGGTGAACTATTCATTTAAGTATTGGTCATTAAAAAGGCATATACTGTAGATCAACCTTTGTTCTGAATACTGGAGAAGATATAAAGTGTGTGTGTGTGTGTGTCTGTGTTAAGATCCTCGAGGGTTTCTGGTGGTGTCCTGGATTATTAAAAGAGAGAGAGAGATTCACTTTAGGAACTTGTTTCCTGACAAAATGTGCGTGACTGTCACAAGCAGAAAGAAATCCACCTGAAAATGTGAGTCATGGAGGCTCGTGGAGCAGATGTGTGTGTGACGGAAAGATAAAACGGAGTGGGAGGGGGATTGATTCCCATGCACAATGTCAAGACAGGCGAAATCTCATTACGGGGCGAGCTTGCGTCAGAGCCGGGCCGTGATTGATGCCTTTTCCCGCTTGTGC
>CM060611.1:4140515-4293015 GCA_030578255.1 Tiaroga cobitis
TGAATGTTTTTTAATGTATTGGTGTGGTTTGTGCGAGTCTTTATTCTCAGACATGTCTTTAGTGGGTCTTGTTTCTGTGGCTCAAGGCTCTTAAGATTTGAGTTCCAAATGCCAGAGTTAATGAATATTAATCATATTCTAATGATGATCAGCACATTGGCCAGAAAATGCTGAAATTCAGCCGCAGTTATCAAATGTCAGCTCGAAATGAGATTCAAGAAACATTCTGCAAAATAAAGGTTCTTCAGTGGATCAACCCTTTTCTTATCAAAAAACATTTTTGGCTGAATATTGTTCTATAGTTTCTATATCTTTCTTGATGTTTTGTGTTTTGGATTCAGGGGCTTTAAAATACCAGAACTAAAGGATATTTAAAAAGTTTTTTTTTTTTTGGAACTTCAAAAGATTTTAGAATGTTCTGGTTCTATTTGGAACCTTTGCTGTAATCTCAATTCTCATTATCCTCTTTATACATAGAATAGAATAGAATAGAATATTTAATCGCGGATGGAATATTCTCTCATTCCGGCCCTTTCTCTGAGATATTATCTGTGAGACTGACTGATAATTTTCAGGGGGGGGGGAAGAGTGTGTGTGTGTGTGTTTGTGTTTATTTTTCAGATTTGAGGAGATAAAAGCGAGATGAGTGTGTGTGTCTCTGTCTGAGAGAGGAATGGTGCTGCACTGCAGTGTTTGTGAGTTTCTGTGTATCAGAGATGGACGTGTGTGTGAAGTCTCAGTGTTGTAGTGTCTGCATCATGTGGAGTTTGTCTTCTCCATAACTCTGTCCGGGTAATGTCCACACGACTCCCTGTGGAGGGTAAGAGTGTGAAGCAGAGCAGGGAAATGCAGAGACGATGGGTTACACTGGGCACAGTGTCCTCTCCTCTGTGCCAGCCTGATTTATGGCTTCTCCTGGCGTTCTGCAGGGCACATGAGCAGGAGCACACTGAGACTACAGCGCTTTCACAGAATCTGTTCAAAACAAAAATAACCAACTAATTCAGATCTGAAATGCACTGAAATTTGTTCTTAATTCATAGTGAATATATTTGAATACTTTGTAATTGTTTCACTCTCTCTCTCTCTCCTTCTATAAAAACATACAGTATTATATGGGTGGGTGTGTGTATTATTATGTTTTTATTTTTGTTATATCTTAATTTTTGTTATAATAAGTAGTTCAAACTAATTGTGTTTATGGTTATACCTAATACATAAAATTGTATTATTATAAATATATATATTTTTATTTTACTTTCAATTTAGTTTGTTTATATATATATTTATATAAACAAACTAACATACAGTATATGTGTGTGTGTGTGTGGATGTGTGTGTGTGTGTGTATTATTATGTTTTTATTTTTGTTATATCTTAATTTTTGTTATAAGTAGTTAAAACTAATTTTGTTTATGGTTATACCTAATAAATAAAATTGTATCATTAGAAATATATTTTTTTTTATTCTACTTTCAATTTAGTTTGTTTATATATATATATTTAGAGGACTATATATATAATTATTATAGGATTATATATTAGTTTATGGTTTTATATATATATATATATATATATATATATATATATATATATATATAATTTAAAATAATTTTGTTTATGGTTATACCTTGTGTAGAAATATTTTATTTTTTATTATTTTTTATTACACACACATATATACTGTATAAAATTGTGTTTATTAATATTTATTTACTTAATACATTTTTTTTTTAATTTTACACATACATAGTTTTTTATTTTATGTTTGCTTATATTTGAGTAAATTAGTAAGTATAATTTTGTTCCCTTTTGCACAGAATGAAAACCTGCCTGTGTTTGTTTCTCCCACAGTGAATGAAGCGGTCAGTCAGAAGGAAACGTCACACTCTCCTGTCCGTCTCTAAACCAGCCTTCAGTGAACTTAAACGCGGCCTGTAAAACTCACGTTTGATTCCTGCAACCATCGACATCAGTGAAGATGGAGGACCCGTACAGAGAAAGGACGTCTCTGGCCAAAGGCGCTCGCGACATGGCCAAAGAGGCGAAACGGCACGCCGTAAAGAAGGTCGGCAAAGTGGTGGACCGAGCCTCGGACGAGTACGCCTCGGGACGCAACTACAGCCGCTTCGAGAACGACGAAGACGAGGGTGCGAACGAAGGCGGTTACAACTATCAGGACGGTGGAGCTCAGCGAGACGAGGACGAGGGCTCCAGCGACGCCACCGAGGGCCACGACGACGAGGACGAGATCTACGAGGGCGAGTACCAGGGCGTGCCGGCGGGGGGCGGGGCTTCAGGGGGGCGGGGCCAGCCGCCGGCGGATGGAGTGAAGGATAAACGAGAGCTGGAGAAGGAGAGAGAGGCGGATGAGGAGGAGCTGGCGCAGCAGTACGAGCTCATCATCCAGGAGTGTGGACACGGGCGGTTCCAGTGGCAGCTGTTCTTCGTGCTGGGCCTGGCGCTCATGTCTGACGGCGTGGAGGTGTTCGTCGTGGGCTTCGTGCTGCCCAGCGCCGAGACCGACATGTGTGTGCCGAACTCAGGAGCCGGGTGGCTGGGTGAGTGACCGAACGTGTTTTACAGTCTGAAACTGGCCAGTTAGTTTGGAGATTTGATCTGAAATCACACTGCCCAGACAAAAGCAAAAGTCGCTGTTTGGATTTAAACAGGCAAATGCTTGAGAGTCTATGATTGGATCATTATTGCAGTGGTTATTATTAGGGGAGTAACGATATCGATACCCTCATGTCACGCTTCGATACAGATCACGATACTGAACTCACGCAGTACTACTAGACATTTGGTTAAAAGTTCACTTATTTTTTTAATGTTGATTAAAATGCTACATTTGATATTACATTAGCGGTGTAAATGAATAGTCTTGGACTTGTGCTGGAATCACAAAGCACAGGACAATAGAGACACCAGAATAACAATATTCATGATTCTGAAGCTGAAAACACGAATATTCTTGATCTCTGTCTCCGACTAGATGTATTTAAAATAATGTAGGACACTTTTTACTGGTAACATCAGACATTCGGCATTATCAGGACACACAAATATTCCCACATTGCATTATTATACATCATATTCAACATTATATATAGTAGTTTAATGTTGAACTGACACTAAAAATGTGAATTTTTTCTCACACAGTAATTTTTATTTTGGGTGAACTATCCACACTACAGATAGTCACCATCCACGAAACATAATGTTGCATTTTTGTATTGTGATATATTGTGACACGATATATAGTTACACCCCTAATTATTGTTTGTTTAGCATGTTATATGTTTGTCAACAGTTCTTCTAACCCTAATAGATGGAGTGTGTAGCTTTGGTAAGTAAAGTGGATGTTACTTACTTGTTCAGAGGACATTTTCCGGTGAAAATTCATATGTTGGTCATACTTCCAAAAAGAATAATCTGTGATTGCGAAAGCCAGTATCGACACCGGCGCGGCGACTGACAGCCTCACAGTCTCCTCAAACACTGTGTTCATCCGCGCTGTGCCGTGCCGAGGCACAACTCACGTAAAGTTGATAATTCTGCGAATGACTGCAATTGCAGATTTCGAACAGAGATGGCGACAAAGAGGAAAAAACTACAGACTGCAGCTTTAAAGAATGCTGAGAAAAATGTATCCGCCACAGAAATATTCCACTGTTTTCAACACTGATGATCAGAAATGTTTCTTGAGCAGCAAATCATCATATTAGACGGATTCCTGAAGGATCATGTGACACTGAAGACTGGAGTAATGATGCTGAATTTGTGTATATTTAGATTTAAACTTTTTCAGCAAGCTTGTTGCAGTGCATTCTGGTATACTCTTAGAGCATAATCCACTGATGATATTGGGGCGTTTTTGGGGGCATCACCTCTGCTGTCTTTAAACCGAGTCCATGTAGAAGCGCACGAGATTCTCTATTATTCATCTCTGTCTTTGTACCCACACACGCTTCTGTCTGTAGTCACACGCTGTAGAGACGACAAGATGCTTTTTTACGCCCTTTGATGTGAGGGAGGGTTTTTTCCTTGTAATGAGTTTGTGTGTGTGTGTGTGTGTGTGATGTGATGTGGGTGGTTGGGTGGCGTCTGCCAGCGATACCGTACTGTGTCGTGCTTGTTTGATGGTTTTTGGATGTGTGTGTGTGTGTGGGTAGAGACTGTTGTTGTATTATTCAGTGATCTCTATGGGTCTGGATGAGTTTATTGTTTTGGCAGCAGGTACAGCACATGTGTGGGTAGATTTGAGCTTATTTAAGATAATCTAGTGTGTGTGTGTGTGTGTGTGTGTGTGTGTGTGTAGCCTTCACTCTGCCTCTTATATAAGTATTTATCTATAATAATATGCAGATCACGCATATGCGATATAATGGAGACAAATCGAATTAAAGAGCTGATGTTCTCCAGATGTTCTTTGGATGTTGTGTCATGTTCCGTGTTTATTTTATTATTTAAGTTTTTAATGAACGTTGTAAAGGAGCCGTTATGGCTGAGTTACTAATGCACTGTATTACTTGGCTGAAGAATTGTTTACTGTGGTAATTTTAGTTGAAAATGCAATTATTATTAATTGTTATTTGAAAATTGGCATCTTTTATCATATTTTCGTGACATTGGTAGTCCCCAAATCTTGTTCGTTTTATTTTTTCTGGAATCTATTTTTTTCCGTATTCGTTTTCTGTATTCCATTTTAATAGTGTAATTACATTTTAAAAATCAAAAAGCGTGTCTAATCGATTTAATTTATAAACTTTTATAAAACATACAAACATTTTTTACAATAATAATGAAATGTGTTTTTTTTTTTTTCAGAAATGCTGTTGTCTTTTTAAAAAAGAAATCTGGATTTATGATTCAGTACAAATTTTATTTAACAAAAAACGGTGGTAATCAATCAAGTATTAACAATTTAATTAGTCTTTTTTTTTTAAATAATCGAGTGAAAATGAACAATTTCTGCACAATCAAATCAAAGTTCTGCACAACAGAGGTTTACTATTGAATTTCTTTGAGTTTGTGGGAATGCCGATAGTTTCATCAAATGAAATGGTGAAATGCTGGTGAAGGGTCTTATTAAATATGCACCGATTGGTGTTATTGTGTTGCATCTTGCAGCATTTTTTCTTGCAGCGAGGACAAATGAAACGTGCATCATGTCTGTGATCTGCAGGCGTAACAGTAGCTTTATGGTTCCTGGTGTTGTCAAGCACAGTGCAGAGCTCATTTCTGTATCACACGAATCATGGCATATTTCAGAACAGAGCTCTTTTTGTTTGTTGCATTCGTGCACATATAGAGTTATGGTGTATGTAGATAAATCAAAAAAGTATTTCCAGTTTCTCTCCTCCTTCTCTCTCTCTCTCTCTCTCTGATCAATACTCTGCACTTAGTCTTGATTAACTCTCCTCTTCTGAAGACATGTGTGCTCTTATTCACTGTACAGAAGCAGAATCATGGAAAAAACAAACTAATTCATGTTGACTATAGATATACTTGTAGGTCTATTTTATTCAATGTCTTTATATTTATTTAATAGTTATTATAAAACATTTAATATTTTCTTATTTAATATTAATAGTACTTTTCTATGGCAACTATTACAAATACTGAATAATTTAAATACAATTTTAAGTGGATTATTATTTAATCATATATTTTATACCAAATTCCAAAGCATATTACATTTATCATGACTGGAAAACAATTGAGAGAAAAATCAAGATCAAGCCATCAAGGTCTATTTAGTTTAATATTAGTATAGCTATTGTATTTCATATTTATTATATAGTATTTAATGTTTATAAATATAATCATATTTAATATTTATTTAATATTACCAGTACATTTTAATTCCTACTATTACAAATATTGAATAATTCAAATAGTTTAAATCAGATTTCTAAGTGGATTATTTAATAATTTCAAATCATATTCTAAAGCAGCGAGCAGAGAGAAAAACCAAGAGTGATGTTGACTATAAATATACTTGTAGGTCTATTTCATTCATTATTATAATAAGTGTTTTATAATATTTAATGTTTATAAACTATATTAGTTTAAGTTTAATATTAATAATTTTACTTTTTTTGCTATTATTACACAAATAAACGTTTAAAAGTGGATCATTTAATCATATTTCATTCCAAATTCTAAAGCAGCATTACATTTATCATGGTAAAAAAAAAAAATGAATGGGGTCATGAATTGAGAAATCACATTTTCCTTGATCTTTTGACATATAAGAGGTCATAACTCAAAACTTCCTCACTAGTCCAAAAACAGCTTTTATTGAAACCGAACTCAGAAAACGACTCATTACGACTCATTCTCAGTATGACGTCATAGTGCGACGAAAGAAAAAGATCAACGCCCACTTCTACATCATTGCCTCTTTAGCCCCGCCCACTGGTTCACGCATGTCACATAGTAAATATGAGACAGACGCAAACACAGATTTACTAAACGCAGAGGTGGAAAGTAACGAATTACATTTACTCGCGTTACGTAATTAAGTGTTTTTTTTTGTGTACTTCTACTTTTTAAAGTAGTTTTTAAAATCTGTACTTTTACTTTTACTTAAGTACGTTTTGTTTGAAGTATTTTACTTCGCTACATTTGAAATCATATCCGTTACTGTGTAAAAAATAATAATACAAGGGAGAAAAAAAAAAAAAGCACACTCCGGAAACTACTTTGGTTGAAGGGCGGGAGAACAAACGCGCAAGAAAGGTGACGCAGACCCAGCTGAAGCTGAAAGCGAAGCGCCCTCGAATTCTTATGAAGCGGATTATGGCCAGTATGAAAAACGTGGTTGTCCTCGAGGATAAATATCCAATTTGCAAAAAATGTGGACGCAAAGTGGCTGCAAAAGGAGGATACATAGGACACACCATCCCTCCTGCAGATAATATGTCCCGATTATAATTTAAGGCCGAATGACTTACGTGATGCTGAGGGAATCCCAGAATCCAGTCATGAAAATGGAATTCACATAACGCAGATGTCACGTAAAACACGCAAAATAATGGATGCATGAATACATGGAAAGTAGAACTGTGCAATAAATCCAATCGCGACATGGTCTTTGAATATTTAAGCACAAAAATACTGCATGTAAATATATCCCTATTTGTTCTGCTGAGCTGCGCCGCTTTTTCTACTACATACTCAAGTAGGCGTGACGTTTCATTGTGTTTTCACCGTCTCACAAACAATTTGAGGATATGAATACATAAACATTTCCAGAGCTGCCCTGAGAGAACGCCTAATGAGCATTTTCATCATTTTATTTGAGAAAAACAAAACCATTGTCAACTACACTTTGAAACACTTTTCTACATTTTTGGTCTTCACTACAACCCGTCAAAATAAAAGTTCCGTTTTACTAGTAGAAATTATGACAGAAATATATTACTATTCTACTTCTCAAAATAATAATAATGACAACAATAATAATACATTTTATTTAAACATTAAAGGAATATATTTTTTGTCCATGCATGGTTTAATTTAGTAAATCCGTTTTTGCAGCGCTTCCCCAAAAGGACACAAGTTTAAATTTAAATTTGATTACCACCGTTTTTGATAATATATTTGGATTAAATCATAAAAAGAAACATTCATTTTCTGAATAAATGCATATTTCATAGGACAATATTATTCTTGAACATTTTAATAAATTATTAACGTTAAAAATAAGTTGTTAATCTAATTCATTATCAATGATCAAATTTAATTGATTGGACATGTTTTATTGAAATTGAATTTTTTTAATTAACAAAACAAACAAATGGTTTCAAGTTTGTTATAATAAAAGCAAAAAAAAAATGTTTTCATTAATTTAACAGTCATTTTAACTGATGATAATAATAATAATAACCATAATTTAATAATACAGTTTATTTATTTAATAATTGATTAATACTGTAAACCGTGATATTTTCTGAGACGTTATTATACTGTGAAAATCTCCTACCATTACCACCATACACGGGATAGACTTTGTTAAAAAAGTAACTCAGTAACTTTTACTCTGAGTAAATGTTAAATAAGCTACTTTTTACTTTTACTTGAGTAGATTTTTTGACCGGTAATTTTACTTGTACTTAAGTAAAATTTCATTGAAGTAGTAGTACTTTTACTTGAGTAGAATATTTTATTACTCTTTCCACCTCTGACTAAACGACAGAGGATTACAGGAGGTTCAGTGCCGAGTTGATGAAAACACAGTCTTTGCTCGGCATTAATCGTGATCTAAGCGTGGGTTTGTGTGTTTGTTCGCTTCATTTGACTGCAGATTCGTTTTTTAAACAAGACAGTTGGACGCAGGCTTTTCAGAGAGACTGCAAGTAAAAGATGATGCAGTGTTGACTACACTGGATCTGACAGTAATGTCTCAACACACAAGTGATTGTAACAGTGTTTTTACCATGTGTCACTGTTGCTTTGTTTGTCACAGATCATGGGATGTACTCACTTTACTGAATATGATGAGTGATGAACGAAAGCATGACAGTGTGACGAACCACGGTATTCACCTTTCTGTAGTGTTTCAGCTCTAATATTACCACACAAATACTGTATATATAAAGATGATTTATCACCAGCTGTCGCAGACTGGAGTATCTTCTGTTTTTTGAGGTTTAGGTTTGTCTTCAGACTCTGGCTTTACAAAACAACTCCACACGTTGAACATTATTTTAATATGCGAAACTGTTACCCAGTCATGTTGTGGTGTTTCAGAGAGAGCGTCAAAAACAGAATAGAAAATATTCTGTTACTTCCAAATTTTTTTGATGTGAAATAAGTGGACCTTAAAGATCATTATGATTTTTTTTTTAAAGCAGTTCATGACCTCTTAAGAAAAAAAGAGTAATGTTGACTATAAACATGCTTCAGTATTTGTATAGTTATGTTAGTATGTAATTTGAGTTATTTATTTCATAATAATAGTATAATAGTACTTTTTAGTACTGCCATTGTAAATATTGAATAATTCAAACATTTCAAATCAAATTTGGATTATTTAATCATATATTTCATTCTAAATCAGCATAGCATTTATCATTTGTGAAGAAACATTTGAGTTGCCAAATACCCAAAAAGTTCAATCTGATAAGAACGTGTGAGTGTTTGTGCAGTGTGTGCCTTGGTTCAGTATTCGGTGTGTGTCGTGCACGAGGTTTGGTTCAGTGTTCGGTGTGTGTCGTTCACGAGGTAATGAACAGAACACACACTCTGCCGCAGAGCTTCCATTATCTCTTCTCTTTCTTCTCTCCTTCTCCTCTTCTTCTTCCCCTGCAGTAAAGCTCGCTTATTTACCCTCCCTCTCTGTAATCACTCGTTCTTTTCTTCCTCCTGTCCTCTTCGTCCAGGACGGCTCTTTCCTGTAATGATGCTCGGAGAACACACACACTCACACACAGGATCTTAACGCAGCAGGGATGTAACGATTCACTCATCTCACGATGCGATACGATTCACGATACTGGTTTCACGATACGATTTTCTCACGATTTTTTTAACAAATGAGATTTAAGACAAAAGTGTCCCTTTTATTATTTCGGCACATTTCTGCCCATACGGCACATTTCTTTTTAATTTAAAATATATTTGTCAAATAATAAAACTACATTAAAAAAATTCCCTTCAAGGTTGTTTCAACTCAGTCTTTCTGTCTGTTTGGTCAAGAGGCTGGACACTGGTACCTTCGCACACTATGTAAAAGACTGTGTAAAATTAGTACCAGATTGACAGGGGTTTTACATTGTAATAAAGGCAAGATTCTAATTTTGTTATAATTTGTATCATTACACTAGTAAGAGTAAAAAAAAACACATTTAGAGAAAGAGATAGTAAAATAAAAATACAAGACCTGGTTGCCACGGAAACACTGATGCACCTTGTGATCTCCGTGGCTCTCGCAATTGTCATATTAATGACTTTTACATTAAAACGGAGGTGACTTGTGGTTCTCACGGTGGTGATTATTATTAGTCTACGGAAAGTCAAAATGCCGCCACACCTCCGATTGAATGAGGCCATGTTTACACGGAAACGATCTGAAGAGAAAACGCAAAAGTGGCGTTTCGTTTTCACTTTTTATTCTGCGTTTAGACGAGCGTTATGGGGGGGAAATCTGCGTGCATATGGAGACGCAAAAGTGTTAGAAATGCGATGTAGTATGCACTCCAGGCGGCTAGGTGGCAATGTGAAGCACTGCCACACAACAACAACAAGTCCGTGCGCCTGCGTACAACCTTCCTTCTACTTCTCTCCCTAGTAGATTTGCGTTTTTACCCGTTTAGACGGAAACGCGACGGTGGAGCGTTTTTAAGATTTCCACTTTGGAGGGTGGTTTCACTTTTTTGCGTTTTTAAGCCCCAAAAACGCCGTCGCCGTGTAAACGAAAGGCACATCCGATAAAATATTATTACGTTTTCACCCGGAATCGTTTTCGTGTAAACAGGGCCTGAGTCAACATCTACGCTTGCCGTCGCCGTGTCGTTTGACGGCGCGCGCACTATGGCACACACTGGCGCGGCGCGAGCGGAGCAAACCTAGCGTTTTCAGTTCATTCCTATGGAAGTTGAGCTTGGCTCACACAAGATCAAGTTCCATGAACGAAGTGAAAACACTCGCTAGCTTCACGCCAGTGTGTGCTCGCTGCTATTGTGCCTGTAAAGCGAGGTTCACAACTTCACAGTAGCCTAGGCTATACAGTAAACGCGCCCTGCTGTTTAAAACGTGTACCGCGATTCGTTTAACATTTCAACCGACTTGAATCGGCACACATTTTTATCGATTTTCAACCGGTTGCGAGTGAATCGTTACATCCCTATAACGCAGTGCTTTTGTTAAACACGCACAGTTGGCCTGCGCATGTTTACTCCGCATGCGCTCGGGATCAATAACTCTGATCGATCAATTAGAGCGGATGGAGATATTCCCCAGTCCCAGATAAAGAGAGCCGTCAGTCACACACGCAACTGAGAGTGTGTGTGTGTGCCCCGCAAATACACACGCGTGCTCTGTCCTGAGCTGGTGAAGACATCACACCGACATTTATCACGAAAGAAAGAAAGATCCCAGCTAACAGGGAATGTTCCCAGAACGTTAATTAAGGTTCTCTCAAAGTTATGAACTATTGTACTTCCAGTGACATTAACAGAATGTTTGTTCAAAGTTATCTGGTCTTTAATAATGTTCTCATAATGTTAGCACAAATACAAATCAAAGCAAATAAAATCACTTTATTGTTACAATTCATGGAGTGTTTAGTTGGAGGTTTTTTTTATTTTTAGGTGTTCAAGTGCGAAGTGCTGAAAACCTATTTTAATTGTTAGGATTTTTTAGGAAAAAAAAAAAATCCCCTAAAACGCATCGTGCAGCCCAAACCGTAAGGCCTAGACACTTGAAACTCGGCCAGATGGTAGGCCTCAGTTTGGGGAGAACCTATCAGAGTATGAGCCCGATTGGCCCATAGGTGGCGCTACAGCAACCAAAACTACTAAATTGCGCATAACTCCTCAACTGTTTGACTTAGACTCAAGGTCTTTACACCACTGTGATCCTTGGCTCAAGACGGTCGAGATGTATATCTCCATGTATAGGTCCAAAACCTACTTTTGCGAACTAGTCCCTGGTTTTTCGCCCGATTGGAACCAGACCAGTCTAGGACAATAGCTTGTTTTCATATGATGTCACGCCACTGCGTTGCCATGGCGCGAAATGCAAATGGCGGGCAGGAAGTGATTTGCTGTATTTAGAAAGCACTATAACAAACTCAAAATGCCTATGTTTTGCATCGTTTATGGTTACTTAAATCGACCAAACCACAAGGAGTTTTTATCGTGTACCAAAAGTTGTTGTTCATAAGGGGGGAAAATGCAAGAAATTGACCGAAAAACTCTGGAAAAACGGCTTGCAAACCTACGTCTGCGGTCGGGAGGAGCCGAATGGGAAAATGCCCGCGTGTGCAGTGATCACTTTCGTCAGGTGAGTTAATACAACCAAAGTCCTTTATCTCTGATACAACTTAAGTGGCCATGTTTGTGTAACGTTTCCGAACTTTTTAAAGTCAAAGTATGTCTGTAAGACGAGGTAGTTGCTGATATCTTCCGCCTCGATGGCAGGAAAATCTTTCAATTCAGTTGAAAAATCGCTCCTCTTCATAACGCAAGGATCACATCCAACATATGTTTGATTTTGTGTTTATATCGTTCTCTTGTAATAGCGTGTGAAGTAGTACAGTACGGACTTTCCTCCATCTCGTCCATTGCGCTCTTCACTCCCTGCCCTCCATCTGAATTTCGCGCGTCATCATAATCACGGGACTGAAACCCAGCTATTATCTGGACTAGAGGAATAATTATCGAAAAAAAGTTGAAATTTGACATTTGGTTGGCTGTAACAGGGTCATTTAGAAAAGGGGCGTGGCAAAATACGGTCAAACACTACTTTTGTGAACTAGTCCTAGGTTTTCTGCCCGATCGGAACCAAACCAGTGCAGAAATGTTCCCTGGAGTCTGAATATCAATAATTATCAAAAAAAAGTTGAAATCACGATTCACGGTCGCTAGGGGGCGCAAAATGAACGTTGTGGGAGGAGCCTATTTGACTAAAATGGCTATAACTCGAGAAGTAAATGAGATATCTTCACCAAACTTTACAGGCATGTGTATGAGGACAGTCTGAGGTCACAGTAAAAAAATCGCGATGATCGAACAATAGGTGGCGCTAAAACATAAAAAAAAACATAAAAAGGGCTATGACCACCTAACCGTTAGTCCGATTGACTTGAAAATTGGTATGCAGTGTCTTGGTCCAAGGTGGCATGTATGTCTATGAGGACATTGGTGTATCTCCAAAAACATGGCCGTCATCGCCTAATGAAGTTTGAGCACCTATTAGACATGGTTAACGGAGGCCAATTGGAACGAAACTCGATGGGCATGTTCGACTCATGGCCCAAGAGGTCTGTAAGAGTTTTGAAAAAAATCAGCCACTAGTTGGCGGTAACGAGTTTTACGGCTCTGTAAACACCAGGTGTTGCACACTTCCCCACGAAATGCATATCATTTGATAGATCTCCTCAGGCTGAACAACTTTGCCTCTAGAACCATTGCTGTCAATCAAATCGTTCATTAAATATTCACAAATATGTTAAAAACCTACTTTTGCGAACTAGTCCTAAGTTTTTCGCCCGATCGGAACCAGACCAGTCTAGGACAATTCTCTGGACTCTCTAGATCAATAATTATCAAAAAAAAGTTGAGCTTTGCTCTTTGATTCACTATAACAGCGTCATTTAGAAAATGGGCGTGTCAAAATACACTCAAAAGCCTATAAATCATAAATAAAAACTCATAACTTCACAAAAATTGATGAGCATATGTGTCATAACATGCTGAAAAAGGATGCAAAGTCATGAAGATCGGACCATAGGTGGCGCTATAACTGTTAAAAAGCTTTAAAACCATATATTTCTTATGGTAAATTGCCTGTATTGGCTGTAAATGGTGTTTTCCATCTATTATGTCAGTGGTTAAATTTATGCTAAATAAAACTTAATGTCTTTTGATGCTTTTGTGCTTAAAGGCCTTAACTGCTTGAACACCGCTAAATGCTGCTTGCAGCTTTAATTTTTAAATGTTACTACTTGTTTTCAGAACATTCAGAGAACATTCACAAAATAACGTTTCCATAATGTCTGAAAAAACGATAAAATGGAATGTTCGTATAATCAAGAAAAAAAAAAAAAACGTTTTTAAAACCTTTAAAAACGGAACGTTTTGAACATTCATAAATAGCGTTTTCATAACTTAATGGAAATATTAACAATACATGCTGGGATACAAAAAATTTAATGTGGATTTTTAGTATGTGAAACAATTTGTGCGTTACAAAAAGAAAGAAAGGGTGTAAAGAAGGGTACAGTAAATGGGATGTGGGTAATTTAGTGTGTCCATTAGCCCGGTGATCACATTCCCAGTGTTAGAGAGATAGAGAGGATGGAGTGATGGAGAGATGAGAGGTGAGACGCTGTTCTACTGAAAAGACCCCTGAGAGACGTCTGTAATATGCCCGACACTTTCTGATTTCACGCTTTACTGCTCTCTCTCTCTCTCTCTCTTTCCATCCTTTCATACTGCAGTATCAGCAACATCAGATGTTGTACAGCTCAAGCGTGTGTGTGTGTGTTTGTGTGTTTAAATGCATATTTATATATATATACACTTGTTTAAAAATAAATGTATTCCTTTTATTCAGCAAGGATTAAATTGATCAAAGAATCCTGAAAAAAATTATTATGGTTTCCATAAAAATATGGAGCAGCACTACTGTTTTTAATAATCATAAATGTTTCTGAAACAGCAAATCATCATATAAGAATGATTTCTGAAGGATCGTGTGACACTGAAGACTGGAGTAATGATGCTGAAAATTCAGCTTTGATCACAGGAATGAATTACATTTTTACAATATATTCACATAGAAAACAGTTTTTTAAACCGCAATAATATTTCACATTTGTACTGTTTTTACTGTATATTTGATCAAATAAATGCAGCCTTGGTGAGCAGTAGAAACTTTGTTCTAAAACATCCAAACTTTTGAATTGTAGTGTGTATTAATATGTAGTTAGGACCAGTTATTATTGCTATATACTGTATTAGGGCTTGCATAGACTAGTTCCACCACTATCTGGCGCTGTCAGAAGCCATTGAGTGCTCAAACGCGTGTAATAACCATACGACGCGCTTGTTCTCTTAATGCCCAGTACACATTGTATGATTTTTGGGCTGTCCCAGACGAAAGATGACCAATCGTGGCGATTTCCGTGGTCGTGAGAGAGATTCATAGACGGCCGTTGTCACGGTCTTGAGACCAAACATAGCTTGAGATCATTTTCTGACAGTGTCAGATATTCAGCATGATCATCTCACAGTGTGTGTGTGCTGCTACGACCTACGTCTGCTGACTAGCCAGTAAAAATGCAACATGAAATGGCGTATTGATCAATGTGACATGATGCTTAAACTTAAAACTACTATTTACCCCAAGCTCCATTTACAAAATTACAAAGAAAATGCCAAGTTGGCCTGTTTTCCCTAGCCATGTCCACGTCTATATTCTCCTCTTTCGCTTCCTCTTTTTTTTCAGCGCTCATAAAAACCACAATTGCTTAAGTGTGATTGATCTTGCTCTGTTGGTTCACCACTAGCGCATACTGGTGACGTTTTATTCTTCTATTCGAACTTACTTCCTACGATTCAATAGGTGTTATCATCGTACAGTCTACATACATGTCGTACCCCCAGTTTATCAGATCCATGTCGTACGGTGTGATTTGTAATGATCTTATAGGATTGCTGAAATCTCACAGTCTGTAGCAGGCGTAACGCAAGCTAGCGAGCCGTGACCGCGGCCACATGTGGCAGGAGGACAATGACAGCGAATACACCACATGCATTTTGTCATGCATGTGCCACATGCATCATGCACCACATGCATCATGCAGAAGATCGAAGTGATGTGAGAACAGATCCGCTATTGTTTTAACCGTTGAAGACGTGTGAAACGTTATGTGAGGAAGCTAATGTTGTACCCAAACTAACTGTTAAAATGAATTTCATTAATATACAGTATGCATGCACATATCGTTCCACGAAAGACGCGAATGTTTGTTATAATGTTGTGTCAATTTACAACGTTATTTTGTCAGATACAAAATGAAACCCTTTATTTTATGTATTATCTTCACTATAGGCGTTCAAGAGCCATTCTGCTCATGTGTGCGGTGTGTGATGTCATGATATACATCAGCAGAGGCGAAAGATCCAGTTTTTCAGCTTGTACAGCAGACACTGCCAACACTGTCTGAACAAACAGATCACGTGTCATCGCTCGGAAAAACAAATATCTGTGTGTGATTTGAGTTTATACGGATTGACACTGTTTCAAGCTAGATTAGTCGGTAACACTTCACAAGAAGGTTCCTTAGTTAACATTAGTTCACTACCTTAGTTAACATGAACTAAGAATGAACAATACTTCTTCAGCATTTAATACTCTTAGTTAATATTAATTTCAACATGTACTAATACATTATTAAGGTTGTATTAGTTAACATCAGTTAATGCACTGTGAACTAACATGAAGAAATAATGAACAGCTGTATTTTTATTACCTAACATTAACAAAGATTAATAAATACTGTAACAAATGTATTGCTCATTGTTAGTTCATGTTAGTAAATACATAATGTTAACTAATCAACCTTATTGTAAAGTGTTACTGATTAGTCTTTATCTGTCTAGAGCTTCTGTAATTAAAACATACAGGATGTCTGACCCGCCCACTCTTGTCCTGTCCTGCACTCTGATTGGTCGAGCAAATCTGGGGCCAGATTCACAAAAAAGAAGTTAAGATTTTTTTTTTTAAGACGTTTGTAAAATGTACCTCCAGTCCCCGTACCTTGTTTCTGTTTAGAGTCGTGCGTTTCGCTCTGGTTGCTGCTCACGCTGGTTTCCGATGGGATTGTCAGTGACAGGATCAGGGGAATTATGGGAATAATTTAATTCTCAAATCAGTCTGTGAGAGAGAACGAGAGAAAAGGAAATTTCACTCCGCTGGAGCTCATTTTTACTTACTGAGTGCTGGGATGTTAATAACTAGAGCTTTGACATGTAGATGCAGTTCACTGAAGTAAATCCCACATGAGAGAAATCTTTAGGAGGAGAAGGCTGTAAGAATCAAGAGGAAAAATCAATTCCAATGACATGACAGCTCTTATAAGTGCACTATTTACAAACAATTTATGTATGGTATTACAAAAAATGCATGTTTAAAGTGCCCCTATTATGCTTTTTGGGGGGTATAACCTTTCGTGTAGTGTGTAATAAAGCTGTTTGTGAATATTTGTGAAAGATCAAAGTGCAGATAAATGGAAAAAGAGAATTGTAGCGAGGTTCGTTGTTGTGGGAAGAAGGAGGCGGGAACCGGCGAACAATCAACACATTTAATAATATAAAATAAAACAAATACAAAACGTAAGTAAAAGACAGCAGCCCCTCACGGACGACTGCTGTCACGTATAATAAAACACAACTTAAGATCAGGCCTGTTCCTCTCTCGATCTTCACTGTCGTCGCTCCTCCGTGAGAGATACGAGACCGGTGCGTCTCACAGGTGTCGTTCATCATTAATCACACCACCGGCCTCGCGCCGTTCTCCCGCGGCCCTCGTCCTGCTCGCCACAAGAATCGATTCTGAACCGCCTGAAACGAGTCGTCAGTAACTCCAGTCTCACTTCCTGCTCGAACCTATGTATGTTTGTAACTAATTTGCATAATACCAGCCAAGTTCTTCATTGGTTGCCAGCGAACAAAGTGTGCTTTGCCCCGCCCTCGAACACTGTAGTTATCGCTGAGGCTGGAAGTGTTTGGTTTCGAGAAGACCGTGTTTTCTGCTGCCAAAGTAAATCCACTTTGATGCACTTCTAAAGGATGAGATTGATATGGAAAACAGACGCCATGGTTACTGTTCGTATCACTGTGTCTATCAAGTGCTGAGGAAGATCCGGAGCTGAAATCCATTTATGGTAATGGCCATTTGGTTTACGACACAAGCTGTAAGCGGTCGACTAATCACAACAGACTGTGCCATCTGACTGAGCAGAGCAGAGTAGACCAATCACAACAGACTGGGCCATCTGACCAATCAGAGCAGAGTAGACCAATCACAACAGACTGGGCCATCTGACCAATCAGAGCAGAGTAGACCAATCAAACAGACTGGGTCATCTGACCAATCAGAGCAGAGTAGACCAATCACAACAGACTGGGCCATCTGACCAATCAGAGCAGAGTAGACCAATCACAACAGACTGGGCCATCTGACCAATCAGAGCAGAGTAGACCAATCACAACAGACTGGGCCATCTGACCAATCAGAGCAGAGTAGACCAATCAAACAGACTGGGTCATCTGACCAATCAGAGCAGAGTAGACCAATCACAACAGACTGGGCCATCTGACCAATCAGAGCAGAGTAGACCAATCACAACAGACTGGGCCATCTGACCAATCAGAGCAGAGTAGACCAATCACAACAGACTGGGCCATCTGACCAATCAGAGCAGAGTAGACCAATCAAACAGACTGGGCCATCTGACCAATCAGAGCAGAGTAGACCAATCACAACAGACTGGGCCATCTGACAAATCAGAGCAGAGTAGACCAATCAAACAGACTGGGCCATCTGACAAATCAGAGCAGAGTAGACCAATCACAACAGACTGGGCCATCTGACCAATCAGAGCAGAGTAGACCAATCAAACAGACTGGGTCATCTGACCAATCAGAGCAGAGTAGACCAATCACAACAGACTGGGCCATCTGACCAATCAGAGCAGAGTAGACCAATCAAACAGACTGGGTCATCTGACCAATCAGAGCAGAGTAGACCAATCAAACAGACTGGGTCATCTGACCAATCAGAGCAGAGTAGACCAATCAACAGACTGGGTCATCTGACCAATCAGAGCAGAGTAGACCAATCAACAAACTGGGCCATCTGACCAATCACAGCAGAGTAGACCAATCAACAGACTGGGTCATCTGACCAATCAGAGCAGAGTAGACCAATCACAACAGACTGAGCCATCTGACCAATCAGAGCAGAGTAGACCAATCAACAGACTGGGTCATCTGACCAATCACAGCAGAGTAGACCAATCAACAGACTGGGCCATCTGACCAATCAGAGCAGAGTAGACCAATCAACAAACTGGGCCATCTGACCAATCAGAGCAGAGTAGACCAATCAACAGACTGGGTCATCTGACCAATCACAGCAGAGTAGACCAATCACAACAGACTGGGTCATCTGACCAATCACAGCAGAGTAGGCTCTCGGAAAGGAGGGTTTAGACCCTTTATCGAACCGTTTTCAGACTCTTTGAGAAATGAGGTGATGTATATTATGAAAAAAAAATAGTTTTTGACCTTAGATGCATGTTAACCTATTGTAGGAGACTCCAAAACACAAGTAGGATCCTTTAAAATACCATAATAGGGGCACTTTAATAAGCTAAAGCCCCAACCGAAAGCTGTTTTATAGGTTTTCCTGTAGTAGAGAATTTTAGTACAGTATTTTTACACACAGAATGTATATATAATATATATATATATATACTGTATGTAAAAATATAGCACAAGTACTTTATGGAAAGATCAGTGACTGTAATACTGTAGATGTGTCTCTGTGAAAGCAGCTCTTTTGCTGAATATAGCGTATCGGTCTAGAAAGCGAGAGCGAGCCGCAGTATTCAGTGCTGTCAGACAGTAATGGATGACCAGGGCGGCCCGTAACGTCTGCACAGCGAGATAACACACACTCCTCCTCATACTCTACAGAGAACGCCAGGGATGAAGAACACCAAATAGCACTGAAAGATAGACAGAGATGCGCCTCTGTGTTCTCATTGGTCGAGCTCATGCACATCAAATGGGCTTCACTTTACATTCTACAACATAAATTTGCATTTTTATTACTTTATCCTGAATGAGTGGACAGGACTGGATTTATTCTGTTATATATTTGCGTGTGCGTGTGTGTGTTACGGTAGGTGTAGGCAGAGGAAGACGAGGAGATCAGGATTTCCAAAAACAATAGACTTTACTTAATAAAGCAAAACAACAAACGGATACAGGCAGGCAGACGGGCAGAGGATAACACACCTAACAACAACGTTACATAAACGAGAACCGACCAGGAGTGAGGGAGAACACAGGGTTTATATACACAGAGAACGGATCATGGGAACAAGACACAGCTGGGGCAAATTAACTAGACACAGGTGAAGGAACTGAACACAAACGAGGAGCGGGAAAACTAACACAGGACTAAACCAAATCACAATGACGGGGGAAAACACAGGAATACAGACACAAGACAGACATAACTGTAACATTACGCCCCTCCTCGAAAAGGCGTGTCCCCACGCCGTATAAACATCAAATAGGGGCGGGAGGGTGGGCGCCCTGGAGGCTGACGAGGGCGTGGCTTTCCCGGAACAGGAAGCCTCCAGGGCGGAGCAGGCCGTGCTGATAGCCAGGGTGAAGACGCCTCTTCAGGTGGCCAGGGTGGAGACGCCCCTTCAGGTGGCCAGGGCGGAGAGACCCCCTCAGGTGGCCAAGGCGGAGCAAGCTGGTCAGGGGGCCATGGCGGAGACGCCCCTTCAGGTGGCCAGGGTGGAGACGCCTCTTCCGGTGGCCAGGGCGGAGCAAGCTGGTCAGGGGGCCATGGCGGAGACGCACCATCAGGTGGCCTATATCCCCCCCCAAAAAATATCTTGGGGAGAGTGCCAGGCTCAGGGACGTGCATCAGGTCAGGCTTGGGAGGGCTGGATGGGACCAGTAGAGAAGGCTCTGTAGGGCTGGCTTGAAGCTCAGGCTCTGGCGGGCAGGCGACGGGCTCAGGCTCTGGCGGGCAGGCGACGGGCTCAGGCTCTGGCGGGCAGGCGACGGGCTCAGGCTCTGGGACGTGGAAAGTCTCTGGCTGGGCTAGCGGTGAAGGCCCGGCTATGCTGGATGGAACCAGCGGTGAAGGCCCAGAATGGCTGGACGGGACCAGCGGTGAAGGCTCAGAAGGGCTGGACGGGACCAGCGGAGAAGGCTCTGAAGGGCTGGACGGGACCAGCGGAGAAGGCTCTGAAGGGCTGGACGGGACCAGCGGAGAAGGCTCGGGAGAACTGGAGGGAAGCTCAGGCTCGGCAGGCGTGCAGGGAAGCTCAGGCTCGGCAGGCGTGCAGGGAAGCTCAGGCTCGGCAGGCGTGCAGGGAAGCTCTGGCTCGGCAGGCGTGCAGGGAAGCTCAGGCTCGGCAGGGCTGCAGGGGACGGGCTCTGTGCTGGATGGGACCAGCGGCGAAGAAGGCTTTGAGCTGGGCGGAACCAGCGTTGAAGAGGACTTATGGGCTGTAACAGATGTGTGTGCAGCCCACACACACAAAACAGCCATGGACCCCACAATGAGAACCGTGTCTTCCAGAGCAACATGGTCGGTCTCTGGCTGGACGGTCTCTGGCTGGACGGTCTCTGGCTGGACGGTCTCTGGCTGGACGGTCTCTGGCTGGACGGTCTCTGGCTGGACGGTCTCTGGCTGGACGGTCTCTGGCTGGACGGTCTCTGGCTGGACGGTCTCTGGCTGGACGGTCTCTGGCTGGACGGTCTCTGGCTGGACGGTCTCTGGCTGGACGGTCTCTGGCTGGACGGTCTCTGGCTGGACGGTCTCTGGCTGGACGGTCTCTGGCTGGACGGTCTCTGGCTGGACGGTCTCTGGCTGGACGGTCTCTGGCTGGACGGTCTCTGGCTGGACGGTCTCTGGCTGGACGGTCTCTGGCTGGACGGTCTCTGGCTGGACGGTCTCTGGCTGGACGGTCTCTGGCTGGACGGTCTCTGGCTGGACGGTCTCTGGCTGGACGGTCTCTGGCTGGACGGTCTCTGGCTGGACGGTCTCTGGCTGGACGGTCTCTGGCTGGACGGTCTCTGGCTGGACGGTCTCTGGCTGGACGGTCTCTGGCTGGACGGTCTCTGGCTGGACGGTCTCTGGCTGGACGGTCTCTGGCTGGACGGTCTCTGGCTGGACGGTCTCTGGCTGGACGGTCTCTGGCTGGACGGTCTCTGGCTGGACGGTCTCTGGCTGGACGGTCTCTGGCTGGACGGTCTCTGGCTGGACGGTCTCTGGCTGGACGGTCTCTGGCTGGACGGTCTCTGGCTGGACGGTCTCTGGCTGGACGGTCTCTGGCTGGACGGTCTCTGGCTGGACGGTCTCTGGCTGGACGGTCTCTGGCTGGACGGTCTCTGGCTGGACGGTCTCTGGCTGGACGGTCTCTGGCTGGACGGTCTCTGGCTGGACGGTCTCTGGCTGGACGGTCTCTGGCTGGACGGTCTCTGGCTGGACGGTCTCTGGCTGGACGGTCTCTGGCTGGACGGTCTCTGGCTGGACGGTCTCTGGCTGGACGGTCTCTGGCTGGACGGTCTCTGGCTGGACGGTCTCTGGCTGGACGGTCTCTGGCTGGACGGTCTCTGGCTGGACGGTCTCTGGCTGGACGGTCTCTGGCTGGACGGTCTCTGGCTGGACGGTCTCTGGCTGGACGGTCTCTGGCTGGACGGTCTCTGGCTGGACGGTCTCTGGCTGGACGGTCTCTGGCTGGACGGTCTCTGGCTGGACGGTCTCTGGCTGGACGGTCTCTGGCTGGACGGTCTCTGGCTGGACGGTCTCTGGCTGGACGGTCTCTGGCTGGACGGTCTCTGGCTGGACGGTCTCTGGCTGGACGGTCTCTGGCTGGACGGTCTCTGGCTGGACGGTCTCTGGCTGGACGGTCTCTGGCTGGACGGTCTCTGGCTGGACGGTCTCTGGCTGGACGGTCTCTGGCTGGACGGTCTCTGGCTGGACGGTCTCTGGCTGGACGGTCTCTGGCTGGACGGTCTCTGGCTGGACGGTCTCTGGCTGGACGGTCTCTGGCTGGACGGTCTCTGGCTGGACGGTCTCTGGCTGGACGGTCTCTCGCTGGACGGTCTCTCGCTGGACGGTCTCTGGGGGAAGAAGCTCTGGAAGGTCATCAAAAGGATCAATGGGCTCTGGCACGAATTGTCTGGATGGAACCAGTGGTGCCGGCTTGGCTGGGCTGGACGGAACCAGCGGTGAAGGCTTGGCTGGGCTGGACGGAGCCAGTGGTGAGCGCTTGACTGGACTGGACGGAACCAGTGGTGAGAGATTGATTGGACTGGACGGAACCAGCGGTGAGGGCTTGGCTGGACTGGACGGAACCAACCCCGGATTGAAGAGGGGCCAGAGTGGAGAGTGGCGTCGGGACTCCTCTCGACAACCACCTCTACTGCGGCCTCCACGGGTCCCACGGAACACAGCTTGGCGGGTTCCCACAAAAGCTTGCTTTCAGATCTCCATTGCTGCAAAATCCATTTACTACTCTTTTAAGGTCGGTTCTTCTGTTACGGTAGGTGTAGGCAGAGGAAGACGAGGAGATCAGGATTTCCAAAAACAATAGACTTTACTTAATAAAGCAAAACAACAAACGGATACAGGCAGGCAGACGGGCAGAGGATAACACACCTAACAACAACGTTACATAAACGAGAACCGACCAGGAGTGAGGGAGAACACAGGGTTTATATACACAGAGAACGGATCATGGGAACAAGACACAGCTGGGGCAAATTAACTAGACACAGGTGAAGGAACTGAACACAAACGAGGAGCGGGAAAACTAACACAGGACTAAACCAAATCACAATGACGGGGGAAAACACAGGAATACAGACACAAGACAGACATAACTGTAACAGTGTGTGTGTGTGTGTGTGTGTGTGTGTGTGTGTGTGTATTTACTGGATGGAATGAATGATGATCATCCCGTCCTTCTGAACTCAGCTGGATTAAAGGAACTATGATTGATATACACCTGTTATCCTTTCTGTTGAAGCATTGCACATCTTGAGTGAATAAAAGCCCGTTGTAGGTCATCTTCAGTTCTTATTTATTGAGCTCAGGTGTGTTAGTTAGCTATATTTTGTCTTAGGATATCATGGATGCATTCCACAAGATCTGAACAAACAAAACTTTTTGTCACCAGAAGCATTTTGTAACCAGAAGTTGCAGGTTTCGAACAATACAAGATGAACATTCAATTTTGGCTAAACTTTCCTCATCTAAAAATTAATCTCACGTTGATCAAAACCAGTATGACTTTCTTTCTTCTGCGAAACTCAAAAGAATATTAAACCTCATACATATTTAGAGAATGACAATAAATCTTTGTGTGTGTGTGTGTGTGTGTGTCCCTTTAAATTTGCCCTTTTAAACTCTACTGTGGCTTGGGGTGATGGAAACGGATCAATGAAACTAATAACATCTGTGTGTGTGATTTATGTTACAGTTATTGACCACATAGGGAAATTCTCTAATGAGATCTCTTTAATATCTCAGTTGTTAGACAGAAGTGAGGTTAAATGCAAATCAAATGGAGAATTTCTGTGAGAGATGAGTTTCAGAAGAAATCTCAACAATGTCTCAAACTGTCTACACATTTATTTTATATCTCTATATTCTTTCTTAATGAATGACAACTATTGACTTGTGTCTGTTTTATTTATCCAAAGGAACTGCAAGAGAAACATCTGAGCCATTTCTTTTAATGTCACATTGTCAAGGTTAAGTTTGCAGTGTTGCCACGTCCACTTATTATTCGAGTTTTTAGCTTGTTGTTTAAGCTTGGCTCATAAAGCGATCAGGTTTATGGAGTCATTAAAGTGAGCAGGTGTGGGTCGTGAAATTTTGGTCTTATTTTCAGCATAAAGTATTTGGATTTATTTCAGTTTATTGTGGGCTTGATCTGGCAACATGAATGAGACAAAGCTCAGACCACTTTCCCTGTGATTTCTTGCAGAAGAGAGAAACATTTCTGATTCACGTTAAAATCAAGCGGCAACTTTAAGGTCTCTCTTGAATCCAACACGGAAGTGACTTAAACTGCAATTCATCGACTGGCCTCTAGAGACAGGCTCCAAAAGAGAGTCAATCCCATAGACCCCCATGTTAAAATGCCCAAATTTACAGCAGAAAAAAACATGTTTACAACCTGGTAGAAAAAGTGGTTTTGGTCTATATAGCTAATTTTGCCCTTCATGACGACTGTGAGGGGGGTGAATTTTTTTTTAACTCATCCGTTTAAATTATATTAAGCCTTAAAGTTCTGCATAATTAAGGGCGTGGCCACTTGAGTGACAGGTGGATTGCCGCTACTATCACTACTAGCCGTTTGTCTGCTGTCTGTTAGCCGTCACGTCACCTCAGCTAATCCCACTTTTTTGCCCATTTTTCGTTTATCCGGGAAATTACGAGCTGTCAAGATGGCGACGGCCGGCTCCGCCCACTTTTGGGCTTCAAAAACGCTCTTCAGAAACCTACAGGTGACGTCACGGACAGTACGTCCAGTGTTTTATACAATCTATGGTTAAAATACGTCATTTACAGCTAGTTGTTGAGTTCGGTTCTGTACATACTGCGTAGAACTTGTGTAAACGTGGTTGTCACTACCTGCATTGTTTGGGAGTTAAAGGCGTCCTATAAGCCCTTTTCACAAGATGTCCCCAGAGTGTGTATGTGAAGCTTTAGCTCAAAATACCCCACGCTCGTTTTGTGTGTGTCCCTTTAAATGCAAATGAGCTGCTGCTCCCGGCACAGAGGGCGGAGCTTCAAGAGCCCGTGTGTGTGTGTTAGCAGCTCCGATTACCTCACGCAGACACGCACTGAAAATTTCAAACACTTTTAGTCTTTTACGTTCAAACCGGACAAAGATGTAGAGACTCAAGAAAAAGTGACAACATGTAGAAGCAACAGGACGTTTCTGAAGGGTTAGTTGATGAATTTATGTAGCTGATGTGGAGTTAACTATCTTTTAGTCATTGATTAGCATATTCTGTCATGCTAATCTATAAATCGTGTTACCGGGGGCGGGGTTTATGCAAATTTTAGGGTTTGTGATGTCACTAACCCGGGAGGAAGCTCATGTAGTCCCTACCAGCCGTTTGTTGTAGTCCTTAAAAACCACTTCTGTAATTGAAAATATCTCCCTTTGCTTTGAACTTTGAGCGTCGTAACTTTGCAGATGTTGTTTATGCTCAAACAGCAACACTACACACTAACTAAAGTTACAAAAGTGAAATAGTAAATAAAGTTACAAAAGTAAATAGCTGAACTTTGTGTGTACAGAACGAGATTAAGCACTAAAAGGTGAACTGACAACTGAATTTTGCTGCGTTTGTGTACGTGGCCTTAGTTGTGATGGGTAAGGTTAGGGTGGAAAGCTAGAGATTGCATAATGTCAGTGAATGTCCTCACAAAGATAGAGGTACAAGAATGAGTGTGTGTGTGTAGTATGTGTTTTCATGATGATGCTGATGGTGAACTCCTGCTCTTCCCTCTGCAGGCAGTGTGGTGTATCTGGGAATGATGGTGGGAGCGTTCTTCTGGGGCGGTCTGTCAGATAAGGTGGGCCGACGGCAGTGTCTGCTGGTGTGTATGTCAGTCAACGGCTTCTTCTCCTTCCTCTCGTCCTTCGTTCAGGGCTACGGCACCTTCCTCTTCTGCAGGATGTTCTCGGGATTCGGGTGAGTCTCTCGCTCATATTCCATGAGGATGAATGGAGGAAACCATCCATCTTCGGCTTTGATGATCTTTCCTTTACTTAGCTAATGCAGTGTGGGAAAGGTTACTCAGAGCGTTCTTAAAGGGTTGGTTCACCCAAAAATGAAAATTATGTCATTAATGACTCTCCCTCATGTTGTCCCAAGCCCGTAAGACCTCCGTTCATCTTCGGGACACAGTTTAAGATATTTTAGATTTAGTCCGAGAGCTTTCTGTCCCTCCATTGGAAATGTATGTACGGTATACTGTCCTTGTCCAGAAAGAAAATAAAGACATCATCAAAGTAGTCCATGTGACATCAGTGGGTTAGTTACAATGTTGTGAAGCATCGAAAATACATTTTGGTCCAAAAATATAAAAAACTATGACTTTATTCAGCATTGTATTGTGTTCCGGTTCTGTTGTGGATCCGCGTTCAGTGACGCCGCTGACGTAAGACACTGCTGACGTGTGCCTGGTGCGCCCGAGCTTCGTTTACAGTCTGAGGGAGACGCACGCTGGAAACAAAACAATCTTCGCAAACATGTCTAAGGATTTCCACACAGAGGAAGACTTGCATTTTTTTGCCCAGCCATATTTATTTAAACCCGAATACACGGGCGCACCAGACACACGTCAGCAGCGTCTTACGTCATCAGCGTCACTGAACGCGGATCCACAACAGAACCGGAAGACAATACAGTGCTGAATAAAGTCCTAGTTTTTGTTATTTTTGGACCAAAATGTATTTTCGATGCTTCAAAACATTGTAACTAACCCACTGATGTCACATGGACTACTTTGATGATGTCTTTATTTCCTTTCTGGACAAGGACAGTATACTGTACATACATTTCCAATGGAGGGACAGAAAGCTCTCGGACTAAATCTAAAATATCTTAAACTGTGTCCCGAAGATGAACGGAGGTCTTACGGGCTTGGAACGACATGAGGGCGAGTCATTAATGACATAATTTTCATTTTTGGGTGAACTAACCCTTTAAAGGGATAGTTCACACAAAAATAAAATTATGTCATTGATTATTCGCACAAACCTGGAAGATTTTTGGGTAACACTTTATTTCGATGGTTCACTTTGTCTTTTTCCCACCAGACATTCTGCTAACTATAAGTAACTTTGCAGCTACATGTAAACTAGTAGTCATTAGAGTATTAGTAGACTGTCTGCTTAATATCTGCAAACACTTTTGATGCTCCTCAACAATCATTCTACTGACTATAAGTAACTTTGTAAGTACATATCAGTTTATTCTACTAACCCAAACCCTAACCTAACAGTCTACTAATACTCTAATGAGAGTTAGTTGACATGTAGGTGCAAAGTTATAGTTAGTAGAGTCTCTAAAGTGGACTTTCGAAATAAAGTGTAACCCAAAAGTCTTATTGGTTTGGAATGACAAGAGGGGAAGTAAACGATGACAGAATTATTGTTTCACTCCTCAGAACGTCAAACCACTCATGACTGATTTATAGTGACTTTTAACATTAAATTGAAAGAAAATCCTGAGGTTCCCACTGGTATTTATAATTTCATGTGTGCCCAACTTGATCCTAGACAGCAACATAGTGTCTCCACGTCGTGTACCAGATGTGTGCCGGATCTGGGCCGACACTATTTTGCCGTTTGGGATTATTTGGACCAGACTTGAAATCAGCCTTTGATTTGATGTGATATGGATGTATGATACCATGCAAGTAGTTAATAATAAACAGTTATTGTTAAGCAAATGAATTCATCAGTGAGTCAATGGTGCATGATAAATTAATCTGTTTTGTAAATGTTTATAGAGCCAGATAAAGTGTGTAAAACACTGAAATGATCTTTTCTGACACCTGCAAAACAAATGCTAGCATTGACATTTTGCTCCTTTTGAGTCATCTTCTGATTATTGGATCACTTCAGAAGCTGGAAATATGCCATAGGAATACCCTGAATACAGAGGAATACAGCACAACTCCATCATGTCTGCTGTCTGAGAATAAAACACACACACACACACACACACACACACACACACACACACAGTCAGTCAGACTGCTGTTCCGCTGTCTCTCTTCAAGCACTTCTGCAATGTCACAGTTGTTTTAACCTCCTGGCACAGACCCATAATGTAAGAGGAGAGAGAGAGGGATGCATTGCTAACTGAAGTGCGGTGACTCCAGACTGAATCAGTGCTGCGCGCGTCTGAAGCCGGGGGTCAGAGGTCACACAGACTGCAACACACAGTACAGGCCCAAAAATAGCTAGATGCATCACAAAGGAAGAGCATAAGACAATTTATTCATGATTAAACTTGGCTGATTGTATTTGATGAAATGTATTCACATTAATGTATTTATTTGTGTAATTTAGTCGGTGTTAAAAATAGCGCAAATGAATCCCGTGTGAATGAATCCCCTTCAATCATTTTTGATACTTGTTTTATTTGGGGATCATTAAATTAAATGAATCGATGTGAGTAAGCTAATAATGAACACACACACACACACACACACACATATATATATATATATATATATCAATGATGCATTAAGCTGATCAAAAGTGACAGTAAAGACATATATAATGTTACCAAAGATAATCTGATAATAATAATAAATGTTTCTTGAGCAGCAAATCATCATATTAGAGTGATTTCTGAAGGATCATGTGACACTGAAGACTGGAGTAATGATGCTGAAAATACAGCTTTGATCACAGGAATAAATTACACTTTACTATATATTCACATAGAAAACAGTTATTTTAAATTGTAATAATATTGTTATGATCAAATAAATGCAGCCTTGGTGAGCAGAAGAGACTTCTTTAAAAAAAAAAGAATAAATCTTAAAATATATTTGCTAATGCTTTTTCTTTAAATAAATGTAAATGATTCATTTAAAAATATATATTATAAGAAATAGAAAAAAATCTTGATTTCCCACACTCCTTTGCAGGATTGGCGGGGCGGTTCCCATCGTGTTCTCGTACTTTGCGGAGTGTCTGGCCCGTGAGAAGCGCGGGGAACACCTGAGCTGGCTCTGCATGTTCTGGATGGTGGGCGGGATCTACGCCTCGGCCATGGCCTGGGCCATTATACCACACTATGGTGAGTGACAGCACCAGCCGACCAATCATAAAGCTCCACTACTACTGTATATCCAGCCCTTAACCCAATGACAGAGCAGCTTTCACATCCAGAAACAGTAGAAACAGTGATCTGTACGGCTGCTTTGCATTGACATGATTTCAGATTTGTTTTCAGTTTAAATAAAATCCTGCTATCCTGCGAGCGGACAATATCACACATCAGCACCGAACAAGATGCAATTCGATGAGAATGCGACAAATGTCTGTGCTGATATCACATAACTGATCCTCTGGGAAGCCTTTCGTGCTCTTCTGCTGAACAGAAAGCCTCTCTGTCCTTCATCATCTCATTATGAGAGGATGATGGGTAATTTTCCGTGGGAGTGTAAACAAACGCAGATATACGGGGGCTGCTGGTGTCCTGCGAGATACTGTGCTTGTAATTGAGGTCAATTGATTAGCGTCTCTTGTTTTAGCACTGTTTCTGTGGTCAGGAGGCAGTGGCGTGTGCTGAAACGGTTCTGCCGCAATGCCTTCATCACTGCAGGAGCGGGCGAGAGGCCGGTGAAGGACTTCAGACAGTGTGTGTGTGTGTGTGTGTGTGTGTGTGTGTGTGTGTGTGTGTGTTCTGCACGTCCTCCAACTTTTGTTCTGAAGTAGAAACTTTTACTTTTAGACAGGTGATGCTAGTCTTTTGTTAGCTGGTGTTAAGATTGTTATTTGCACTGGTCTATGCTAGTTTTTATCTACATGGATGCCATCTGTGATGGTTAATATGATCAATGTTCAAGTAGTATAGCCATATAAAAACGTTCCATGTTCAGTTGTTAAGCTCTGGTTTAGCTAGTTTGTGATGGAAGCTGGAGCTGCAGTGAATACCGATGTGCTGTGTTATTCACTGTGTTGTGCTGGTGTGTCTCTCTAGAGTCAGTGGTCCATGAACACACTCCATTACACACATAATCTATATAATGAGATTCTCTATGGTGACTGATAAACACGCACCCGTGGGGTTATTCCTCACACACACACACACACACACACACACACACACACACGGAGTGCTGCGGCCCTGTAATGAGTGTTATTGCCACTGCCAAAAAGTGATCCAGACTTGCTCTCTTTTTATCTGGAGCACATGTGGCAGATATTGATCCGTCTGGACGAAACACATCTGTGTGAGACGCCACATAATGAACTCAGCCTTTAGGGTTTATATATGAAACCTATTTACATTTGTTTTATTTATTTATTTTTGTGTATGTCTGTGTGTGTGTGTGTGTGTATATATATATCTATCTATATATATATATATATATATATATATATATATATATATATATATATATATATATATATATATATATATACATATACACACGCACACACATATATATATATATATACATACATATACACACACACACACACACACACACACACACATTTATATAAATATATATATATGTATATATATATAAATATGGCTTTACTCCCTAAAAAACGAACTAATTTCATTACTTAGGTAGTTTTTATGGAAAGTATGTAACTTTTTGCATTACTTTTTCCCACCTGGGCTTTGTTTGTTTTTTATTTGTTTTTAAAAAGTGCATTGTGCAATAAAGAAGTACTCCACACATAAAGTTGAACAATAATATTTACATCAGTAACTTTCAAACGATATGTCAGTAAATATGTTCATGGATTTGAAGAATACTTAGTATGAAATAAATGTATTTCAAATGCATTTTGGTGTATAGTTTTAGGGTACTGACTTACTTGAGTAATTTTCTCTAAGGAATTTTAGGGGGAAAATCTGAGATGAACATTATACTTTTAAATGAGACTTAACTGAGTTTACTTGTGTGTACTGAGCTCTGACAGAGCAGTCTCTGAGATATTAGTGCACATGAAGCCGTCTGAGCACATTTGGCTCACTCCCCAGTGTACTATCATTTTGGACACAGTATTTGGGATCTTGTATATTGTTTAGAATGGATACAGTATGCAGCGTAAGAGAGAGAGGTTGTGAGTGCGCAGGTTTTAAGGATGTAATAACTTTGGTGTCTGCGGTGATGTTTCTGTGTGTCCCCTACGGCCTCTTACAGCCGAGAGAGAGTAATTGCATTAGAAGCTAGAAGACATTAGTGCTCAGAGACTACAGGGGTGTGTGTGTGTGTGACAGGGGTGTGTGTGTGTGTGTGTAAATGACCAACACTATGGACAAAACATAGAAAATAAATAAATAGCTATAACTACATTATATATATATTTCTTGAAAATAATAAAAACAGTGAAATACAGAATAACAAAATTACACAGAACTGCAATAATTAAATGTTAAATTACATAAATATACTTTATGTATTTAATCTCACTTTATTAATCAATGTCTTTGCTGCTAACCTTTGATGATCCAATATATATATTGTATTTTATATATTTTTTATGTGTGTATGTAATTATCATTATTTACATATCAATTAAAATATTTATTCAATACATGTATTATGTGAAACTTTAAAAAAAATATGCTTCCAGATTATTTAGTTTAGTTTACTTTAGTTTAGTTTAGTTGCATTTTGTTTCATTCAGCTCAGTTTCATTCCGTTCTGTTCAGTTTCGGTCCGGTCCGGTCTGTTCAGTTTAGTTCAGGCCCGGTCCGGTCCGTTCCAGTCCGGTCTGGTCTGTTCAGTTCAGTTTAGTTTAATTCAGGCCCGGTCAGTTCAGTTCCAGTCCGGTCCGGTCTGTTCAGTTCAGTTTAGTTTAATTCAGGCCCGGTCAGTTCAGTTCCAGTCCGGTCCGGTCCGGTCCGGTCTGTTCAGTTCAGTTTAGTTCAGGCCTGGTCCGGTCTGTTCAGTTTAGTTCAGGCCCGGTCCAGTCCGTTCAGTTCAGTTCCAGTCCGGTCCGGTCAGTTTAGTTCAGGCCTGGTCCGTTCAGTTCCAGTCCGGTCCGGTCTGTTCAGTTTAGTTTAGTTCAGGCCCGGTCAGTTCAGTTCCAGTCCGGTCCGGTCTGTTCAGTTCAGTTTAGTTTAGTTCAGGCCCGGTCCATTCAGTTCAGTTCCAGTCCGGTCCGGTCTGTTTAGTTTAGTTCAGGCCCGTTCCGGTCCGTTCAGTTCAGTTCCAGTCCGGTCTGTTCAGTTTAGTTTAGTTCAGGCCCGGTCCGGTCAGTTCAGTTCCAGTCCGGTCCGGTCTGTTCAGTTCAGTTTAGTTCAGGCCCGGTCCGGTCCGTTCAGTTCAGTTCCAGTCCGGTCTGGTCAGTTTAGTTCAGGCCCGGGCCGGTCCGTTCAGTTCAGTTCAGTTCCGGTCCGGTCTGTTCAGTTCAGTTTAGTTTAGTTCAGGCCCTGGCCGGTCTGTTCAGTTCAGTTCCGGTCCGGTCTGGTCCGGTCAGTTTAGTTCAGGCCCGGGCCGTGCCGTTCAGTTTAGTTTAGTTTAGTTCAGTTCAGGCCCGGTCCGGTCTATTCAGTTCAGTTCAGTTCAGGTCCGTTCCATTCAGTTCAGTTTGGGTCCGTTCAGTTCAGGTCCGTTCCATTCAGTTCAGTTTGGGTCCGTTCAGTTCAGGTCCGTTCCATTCAGTTCAGTTTGGGTCCGTTCAGTTCAGGTCCGTTCCATTTCGTTTGCTTTGCAGGCTTGGTCCCCCATTCAGTAAAACTCCTGAAGACTTTGTACTTGAAAGAGGGTAAACTATTTTTTTAAAGGGATTTTAAAGAAAATTCACCCGCAAGGGAAAATTCTATCATCATGCATCTAGTTTTCTCTTCAGCATACTTTGCCAAACAAACGGTCAGCTTTTGACACATATTATGGTGCACAAATCATATGAACTCCTTTTCTGGCGTTTCTGCTGTTTTCTGGAGCTCATCAGCCCCAGTCCCAATCCACCGTCATTGCATTGAAAAGAGCAGCGTGAACATTCTGCTAAACTCCATTTGTGTCTGAAGTGAGTAAATGATGACAGAATTTCCCTTTAAGCGTCTCCGTTTGTTCCTCTCCGTTCCCCCGCAGCTGTCCTGTAAGCATCTTGCTCAGCTCCATCGCTCACTGTTTCTCAGTTTCTGAATAAAACACACACACACACCATATGGTGCCGCTCCGCCTCTAGACATTCTCCGCAGCGTCAGAGAGCAGCAGCCATGTGGAAAATGATACCAACTTTAATGGTTATTTTTCAGTGAGAGTGTTTTTTTCAGCAGTATTACTCCTGCAGGCATTCTTAATCGACTCCTCTTCACACACACACACACACACACACACACACACACACACACACACACCAAACACCAAACAAACTTATTCACTGTGAAATTTAGTTGCAGAGGCGTTTGTGGAAATCACTTTTGTGTTATTCTGAACCGCATTTGCTTGTGTCATCAACACAACCAAAAAACACCATGGTACTGTGCAGGGTTACTATTGTAAATAATAATAATCTATTTCAAATACTTAAATAATATTGTACTATTCAAATTACTTTACACATACTTTTTTAAATACCATTGTTTTGGGGATGTTTACCATAGTAATACTGTGTTTTTTGGACGAGGTAAAATCTTAATACTATTTTACGAAATTATATACATTATATTCTTTGAAGTATCTTAGACGATCATGTAAATACCATGGTTAATAATGGCAATTAATTATGGAGTACAGTTTTAACTGATACCATCATTTTATCATGGTAATGCCACAGTACTTTGTGTTTTGTGCTTTCAAATTGTACATAAATAACTTCACATTAGTATCAATACATTTCAAACAACTGGTTAAAGTTGAATTTCATGTGCAACACAGAACAAACATATTTTTGACTTCATTTTCATCTACATTTTCTTCTGAACAATGTGTATTTTCTCTCATATGTAAGTGGTTTTGTATGGAAGCTTGTTTCCGCCACTGAATAAAAAAAATAAAAAATAATTGCGACTTTTTATCAATCAATTGCGAGATATGAAGTCAGAATTGTGAGAAAGTCGCAATTCTGAGAAATAAAGTCGCAATTGCGAGAAAAAAAGACTGAATTGAGACTTTTTATCTCACAATTTTCTCAGAATTGTGAGATATAAACTCGCAATTGCGAGTTATCAGCCCAATTCTTTCCCCTCAGAATAGTTTATATCTCGTAATTCCGCAATTGCGACTTTATTTCAACGCAATTCTGACTTTATAACACGCAATTTCGACTTTATATCAATCAATACTGACTTTATAACACGCAATTTCGACTTTATATCAATCAATTCTGACTTTATAACACGCAATTTCGACTTTATATCAATCAATTCTGACTTTATATCTCGTAATTCTGACTTTATAACACGCAATTGCGACTTTATTTCACACAATTCTGACTTTATAACACGCAATTGCGACTTTATTTCACGCAATTCTGACTTTATAACACGCAATTGCGACTTTATATCAATCAATTCAGACTTTATTTCATGCAATTCTGACTTTATAACACGCAATTGCGACTTTATATAAATCAATTCTGACTTTATTTCATGCAATTCTGACTTTATTTCATGCAATTCTGACTTTATAACACGCAATTTCGACTTTATATCAATCAATTCTGACTTTATATCTCGTAATTCTGACTTTATAACACGCAATTGCGACTTTATTTCACACAATTCTGACTTTATAACACGCAATTGCGACTTTATTTCACGCAATTCTGACTTTATAACACGCAATTGCGACTTTATATAAATCAATTCTGACTTTATTTCATGCAATTCTGACTTTATAACACGCAATTTCGACTTTATATCAATCAATTCTGACTTTATATCTCGTAATTCTGACTTGATAACACGCAATTACGACTTTATTTCACGCAATTCTGACTTTATATCTCGCAATTGCGACTTTATATCAATCAATTCTGACTTTATTTCACGCAATTCTGACTTTATAACACGCAATTGCGACTTTATTTCACGCAATTCTGACTTTATAACACGCAATTGCGAATTTATTTCAACGCAATTCTGACTTTATAACATGCAATTGCGACTTTATTTCACGCAATTCTGACTTTATATCTCGCAATTGCGACTTTATATCAATCAATTCTGACTTTATTTCACGCAATTCTGACTTTATAACACGCAATTGCGACTTTATTTCACGCAATTCTGACTTTATAACACGCAATTGCGAATTTATTTCAACGCAATTCTGACTTTATAACACGCAATTGCGACTTTATTTCACGCAATTCTGACTTTATATCTCGCAATTGCGACTTTATATCAATCAATTCTGACTTTATTTCATGCAATTCTGACTTTATAACACGCAATTGCGACTTTATTTCACGCAATTCTGACTTCATAACACGCAATTGCGACTTTATTTCACGCAATTCTGACTTTATATCTCGCAATTGCGACTTTATATCAATCAATTCTGACTTTATTTCACGCAATTCTGACTTTATAACACGCAATTGCGACTTTATTTCACGCAATTCTGACTTTATAACATGCAATTGCGACTTTATTTCAACGCAATTCTGACTTTATAGCACGCAATTTCGACTTTATATCAATCAATTCTGACTTTATATCTCGTAATTCTGACTTTATAACACGCAATTGCGACTTTACATGACGCAATTCTGACTTTATAACATGCAATTCTGAGAAATAAAGTCAGAATTGTGAGATAAAAAGTCGCAATTACCTTTTCTATTTTTCATTCTGTGGCGGAAACAAGCTTCCATAGTTTTGGGCACATCAAATAAAAGGAATAAAAGTTTTTATCTCAGCTAGGGATGCAAATTATCGATTAATTCATTAATCAATAATTGATTGACCTTATCGATCGATTAACGATTAACTGATAAGCGGCTATTTTCCTGAGAATGTACATTTCTCATGGTATCAATAGTGTCTTCAACATAAAAAGCAAAATATTGCTTATATATAAAAATGCATGTTATATTGCTCAAATGATGTTTTATTGTAACAGTTGGGATACAGAATGGCATTTATGTAGTTTAACAAAATAAATTATGCACAGAAAATTAAAATACATAAAAAATAATTGTGCACTGGCTCACCTGTTGCAAACATTAAGAAACATAAAATAAATGTTAAATAAAAATCTATATGGGTAGGTTTAGCCTAAACTATATTAAGTCTACATATAATAATCTATCTGGTGAACTACTTGTATGAAAAACTTGAAACATTAGCAGCAGCACTTATAATCCCCCTTGGTCTGAGAAAGGTAACAGTATCTTACTAGACCTGGAAACTTCAATTATAGAACTGAAGGGATGTCAATTTTCACAAATTCCCATGATCGATCGTCATTTAAATTAACAATCAATTATGCGTCTGCTGCTGTGGCATATGGCCAAACGCTATGTTCCTCACCAAATTAATGAGAATGGTTTTTAATCTAAATAAAGGGCTAGTAGGATTGTAAAATGTTTCGATGTGATTGATAATTAAATTAAATATAACGACTAATACAACGTGTCACCAACGGCGCCTTAGATCCGTGCTTGTCAGAATGTGTTGTGGACGTGCACTGAAAACGGCAACTAAACCCAATGAATTCACAACGATTTAATAAATTAGTGTTCTGATGTTATCTAATATGACAGTCCCAAATGAATCATCGTTATTATTAGTCGTGCATTGCTGCTTGAGCGGCGCGCGCTGAATGAATAACCGTTGAGCACTTTGCTAGCTCGTTCGCAACCTATATGAGATCAGTCAGATATATACAAAATAAACATAATATTACAAATTATATCTTCACAAAATGCCGTGAATGCACAAGTGAACTTGAACTATAGTTACGTGCCATTCAGAATGACTCATGTTGTGCAACGCGCTCTTATTGGAAAAACGCGACACGGCAACTAAACCCAAATAATTCACAATGTTTTATCACAATATTGTTCTCTTTATAATGTCATATGACAGCTCCAATAGTCACTATTAGTCATGCATTGCCGTTTGAGCAGCGCGCGCTGAAGATCACGCTTCAATTCTTAACCAAATGCATCCAATATGAGATAAACCAGATATAGAAAGGCGCACACATAAACTATTACAACTTACATTTGCACAAAACAAAAGGCTGCGAATGCACACGCAAACTTATAGTCATGATGAAGGTGTAAAATAGTCCCAAACATAACTCCGGCGCGCTCGCTTAGGCCTACATGTTTCGCGGTTGAGCAGCACACACGCGCATGAATCTGCTTAAAGCAGCACTAAGTAGGAATTCTGTTTTTGTCAAACGGCGACCCCTAGAGTCGCTGTGGAGTACTTGTACTGTCGTGAATAGCACTCACGCAGAGATGGCTCGCACTCACAGCCGGATCCCCTCCCCCTGTACACTGGTACCTGTTCAGTAGGATGAACGCTGTAACGAGTGGAAATAAGGTGTGGCCCCTTTAAGAGCTGCGCGCGCCCAACACCACATGGATACGGCACCGGGTTATTTCTGTTTGATGCTCATTTTATCAGAATTTTATCAGATCTGTTTTTTGCCGTAAAGCAATTTGTTACCTCGCGAGACCTCGCGGCCCGCCGGCCCAAAGTTGCAAGGGTGGTTTTGCGGCTCACAGGCACCAGGGGGGTGCGAGACGACCACCATTCAACACGAAATCAGTAATATAAACATTACAATGACTCCAAAGCTGTTCGGTTAAGGTAAAAAAGTTACTTAGTTCACCTTTAATCGATGATCGATAAGTTTGATCGATTAATGTATTATTGACAATTAATCGATCGTCGATTAATCGTTTACATCCCTAATCTCAGCTGTTTATGGTTGTTTAATGTTCTCTCTCTGTGTGTGTGTGTGTGTGTGTGTGTGTGTGTGTGCAGGCTGGAGCTTCAGTATGGGTTCAGCGTATCAGTTCCACAGTTGGCGTGTGTTTGTGGTGGTCTGCGCGCTGCCCTGCGTCTCTGCGGTCGTTGCGCTCACGTTCATGCCGGAGAGTCCACGCTTCTACCTGGAGGTAATGAAAGTCTGCATGATCACATGTGTGCCAAACTGTGTGATTGTAGTGTTATTTAAAAGAATAGTTCACCCTAAAATGAAAAGTCACCCTCAACACTAGGGGTGTGACGAGACGCTTATCTCACGAGACGAGACTAGACACGAGATTGGGTTCACGAGAACGAGACGAGACGAGATTTTTGCACAATTTTTCAGAAATCCTCAATCCTCAATGACAAAATTCATGACTGGAAAAACAGTATGCAGGTGGATTTTGCAATGTTTAACTAATAATCTTCTAATGCATGTCATTTCAGGTCTACTTTATGAGTATGAATTATCAAATGCATTGAAAGAAAACAATATACAAGCACTGTAAAAGGTTTTTATTGACTGGCTTTTCTCCTGTATGATTTCACATTAGTCTCTTCAGACCTTACTGTACATTTAAGAGCTTTCAGAACTTCTGATTGAGGCTGTGTGTGACCTCCTAACTGAACTCCTTGAAGTCTTATTAAGCGCAAACAATAAGTGCAAGTGCAAACAATAAGTGCAAGTGCAACCATAATCAAAGTTAGCACACACACTCTTTATAATTGTTTTGAAATTGCTGTTTTATTTTGCACCGCAGTTATAGGGTTAATGCGGTGAGTTTGGAAAAGGCCGGGTAGAGAGAAACGAGGCTGGTGTGTTTGTCTCTACAGTTGTTCTTGCGTTCCGATTATAAGTTCAGAAACGGAGTCTCCCTTGCCTGTTGTTGTACATTACAGTAGCCTACTCTCTCAATATTCGAAGTGCAATCTGAGACCATAGCGGCAAATAAACAGTCCAGAGATGGGTATTGGGAGACGGACTATTGTATGTATGCGGCCTAATTTGTGCGCAATGCACATCAGGGAGCTTTTGTTTTACTTTCACTTTCGTGATCGCGCGTACTCTGTGTATAGGGAGCAGCGGTGCTGAGCGTGCATTCTACAAGATAAGACATTTATCAGACGTTTAGTCTATGTTGCGCAATGAATCCTCCGCGATCCTCACGCAATCAGTGAACTGTGATTCGTGCTGCACTGATTGCAACGGCAACTCGTGCTGGATGAGCAGAGCAGACTTTTACATTAGTTTATAAGGGTTTTAATTTTTTTATGAAAACAGCAAAACGATAGTTTAGGGCAGGCGAATGTGAGTGTAGCAGTGGAATATTCTATGGAAATCTCACCCTCACGCTCAGTCATGGCGATATCGCGAGACAGCTTTTCACTCGACGGGAAATCTCGTCATGTTTTAGTCTCGCGAGATCTCGTGGCACGAGATCTCGTCACACCCCTACTCAACACCCTTTACTCACCCTGGTGTTGTTCTAATGCCGTATGCCCTTCTTTTCTTTTATGGACCTCAAAAGGATCATTTGTCAAAAATTTGAATAGTACGGAGCCCCTAAAGGGACGCGGTGGTGGAAAAAAATTTAGGATGGGAGAATTTTTTTTCCCAAATCTTTTGTGTTCCCGAGCAAAACTTTTGCGTTCCCGAGCAAAACCTGTTGGGATTTCGGACAGACACTTCTCAGAGCTCCGCACGTTAATGGAGCGTTTCATAGTGTTTGAACTTAGACTCAAATATAAAGAAATGCGGTCAGTGCTTAACTCAAGGTGTTCAGTGAAGTTGGCAATATATTCACATAGGCTATTCGAACTTCCAGGATCAATATTCTTGAGCTTAACGTTGTTAAAACACAGACGACACCTATTTACAATCACAGTAACCTAGACCACGAGCTACAACCCAATTCTCCTCAAAACGAGCTTTATAGTAGGCTAAATGTCTATCTGCATGTCTGAGAGACAAGTCCGAAGGGACCATCTGCAAATGGGTCCGAAGGGACCATCCGACTTGCACAGAAAACACACACACACACACACACACACACACACGCTGTGAGAAATCAAGATGAACAAAATCTTAGTTTGAACCGCGAGAGGCGTCTCCTCTCACCTAACCTAACGCTACGCCTACATCCTACGTCATGCGCCAGAACTCGACTCTCTCGTGAACGCGCGGATATCCGTTACTGGAAACTGGTGATTATAGCTTAGAACGTTATAATTATGGATATTTTTCTTACAAAATCGCATGGCTTTGCTTCAGAAGGCCTTCATAGCCCCCTGGTTAATGCACTTTTATGATGGATGGATGCGCTTTTTGGGCTTAAAAAAATGGTACCATTCACTCCCATGATAAAGTTTGGAAGAGCCAGGATATTTTTTAATATAACTCTGATTGTGTTTGGCTGAAAGAAGAATGTCATATACACCTAGGATGGCTTGAGGGCGAGTAAATAATTTTTGGGTGAACTATCCCTTTAATACCATGTGCAAAAAAACAAAACAGGAAAACAAAGAACATGAAGGGAAGGAATACAGCTGACCAATTTAAAGGGCAAAAGAACTTCAAAATAGAAACAGGAAACTAAATCAAACTAAACATAAAAGTCCAAACGAGAAACAACAAAATGTGACAATTGTAGTTTTCATCACTGAACTATTATTTAAACCTGAGGAAAACAGTCAGGGATAAAAACTAGATTTTGCCTGCTAATGTAGTAAAATAGTAGCCTGGGAAAACCCAGACAACTTCCGGAAAATTTAGATTTGCTCTGAAAGTTAGTCTGGCAAAGAGCTCATCCAAGCCCATTTCCAATCCGTCGAAATCGAGGCACCAATCAGAAACGTCGGGGCGGGCTTTACACGATGACGACAGCGCTGGGATTTTGAAGCAGATTTTGTAGCCTACATTACAAAGATGGATGCCGCCGTCGAACATCACTCGTTTGAATCAGCTATCGCGTCTGTTTTAAGCGATTTGAACGTTTCCTTTTTGTCAAAAACCGAGCAAAGAACAGAGATGTTTCTCCGCCGCTCTGCATACGTCATCTCCTTCATCGCTCTGATTGGTTTTAGGTCGACCCGCGACGTCCGTTGGTGACGCCCCTCTGGAAATGATTTGTCTATGACGCTTTGCCAGACCATAACTCAGTTACATTTGAGAATGGTCTGGTTTTAACCAGGCCAATAAAATAGTGTTTGCCTGCTAAATGTAAACTGTATTATCGCACAGCTCTATATATAAAGTTTGATGTATGTCTAACTTTATCCGCATTACAGTACATTCACTTGAAGCGATACTACTGTATATAGTGTTATATGTTTATATCTAATCTGCTAAATGTGACTATAAGGCATGAAGATATTCATGATTTTCTGTAAAGCTGCTTTGAAACAATGTGTTATGTGAAAAGCGCTATACAAATAAATATGACTTGAGGTTGTGTTTTATCTGTGCACACTCTCGTCTACAGATGGGAAAACATGACGAGGCGTGGATGGTGCTCAAACAGATTCATGACACTAACATGCGTGCGCGCGGAGAGCCGGAGAAAGTCTTCACTGTGAGTCACACACTCTCTCGTCCTCTCTCACACACACACTCCACCAGCAGCGGTTAACGAGACCGGCCACAGCTGACCAGCTTGACCCTTGACCCCACTCACTCAAACCGTTGCACTGGGAACGTCACGTCTCTCTGTCTCCACCTGCAGGTGAACCGGATCAAGATCCCGAAACACCTGGATGAGCTGGTGGAGATGCAGTCGGAGTCGGCAAACCCTGTGCTCAAAGTCTTATTCCGGATCAAGTGTGAACTGCACGGAGTGAGTGAACAAACCCTCAGATCTCCTGTACACACACACACACACCATGTGCCACGGGATTCATTAATGCAGACTGTGTTTCTAAGGCAGTTTACACCAGCTTTTAAACGTTTGGGGTCAGTAAGATTTTTAAATGCTTCTGAAAGAAGTCTCTTCTGCTCACCGAGGCTGCATTTATTTGATCAGAAATACAGTATAAACAGTAATATTGTGAAATTCATTTTAAAATCTAATTCCTGTGATCAAAGCTGAATTTTCAGCATCATTACTCCAGTCTTCAGTGTCACATGATCCTTCAGAAATCACTCTAATATGCGGATTTTGTGCTCAGGAAATTTATCTATATATAAGCTGACATCTGAATCAACTTAATCTGGATCAACTTTATTGGCCAAGTATGCAAAACATACAAGGAAGGAATTTGTCACGGGTATAAGGCGTCCCACACGTATATGCAATGTACCGTATTATAACAGTTGCAGATACCAAATACAGTGCTTAGCAGACAACAACACAACAACAGCAAACATTATTCATCTTTGCCTTTGCATTTCTTAACTGTGTGATGAAATTAAATCATATTGTACATAAATCACAGGTGTTTTATTTGCACTTTAGGCATTACTTGACTGTGTGTGTGTGTGTGTGTGTGTGTGTGTGTGTGTGTGTGCAGATCTGGCTCACGTTCATGAAGTGCTGGGATTACCCCGTCAGGGACAACACTGTGAAGTTGGCCATCGTGTGGTTCTCGCTGTCGTTTGGGTGAGACCGTTTGGCTCTAATATCCACTGTCTGATTGGCCCGATCGTCCCCTGATTCACGACCCCTGTAGTTACACACATTATCACCCAGCGGAGCCGTGATTATAGTGATCACACAGTGTTTGCATAGCATTTAGAGTACAATATCATCAGATTCTATTCTATTCTATTCTATTCTATTCTATTCTATTCTATTTGTGTGTCTCAGTCTTGTTCTGCTCCTCTCTGGCACTGTAATGAAGTGTAGTCTCTATAATCACCATCTTTTAAGTAGCTACCTTGCAGTGACTAGGCCCAGGGGTGGAGCTGCATGAGGGGGACTAGTCTCAGTTTAATTACTGTATTTATTGAAGCTTAAGCCTGGATGGATGGGCTCAGAGACAGAGCTCTGTAGGAGGGCTTATATCCACACTCTTATGCATGTAACAATCCAATTTATCACACTAAAAACTCCTCTGGCCTGGCTATTCTTGGACATTCTGTTCTGTTCTGTTCTATTCTGTTCTATTCTGTTCGGTTCTATTCTGTTCTATTCTATTCTGTTCTATTCTGTTCGGTTCTATTCTGTTCTATTCTATTCTGTTCTATTCTATTCTGTTCTGTTCTAGTCTGTTCTGTTCTATTCTGTTCTATTCTGTTCTGTTCTATTCTGTTCGGTTCTATTCTGTTCTATTCTATTCTGTTCTATTCTATTCTGTTTTGTTTTATTCTATTCTGTTCTGTTCTATTCTGTTCTATTCTGCTCTATTCTGTTCTATTCTGTTCTGTTCTATTCTATTCTGTTCTATTCTGTTCTATTCTATTATGTTCTATTCTGTTCTATTCTATTCTGTTCTATTCTGTTCTGTTCTAGTCTGTTCTGTTCTATTCTGTTCTGTTCTATTCTGTTCTATTCTGTTCGGTTCTATTCTGTTCTATTCTGTTCTATTCTATTCTGTTCTATTCTGTTTTGTTTTATTCTATTCTGTTCTGTTCTATTCTGTTCTATTCTGCTCTATTCTGTTCTATTCTGTTCTGTTCTATTCTGTTCTGTTCTATTCTATTCTATTCTGTTCTATTCTATTATGTTCTATTCTGTTCTATTCTATTCTATTCTGTTCTGTTCTAGTCTGTTCTGTTCTATTCTGTTCTGTTCTGTTCTATTCTGTTCGGTTCTATTCTGTTCTATTCTAATCTGTTTTGTTTTATTCTATTCTGTTCTGTTCTATTCTGTTCTATTCTGCTCTGTTCTATTCTGTTCTGTTCTGTTCTATTCTATTCTGTTCTATTCTGTTCTATTCTATTATGTTCTATTCTATTCTGTTCTATTCTGTTCTAGTCTGTTCTGTTCTATTCTATTCTGTTCTATTCTGTTTTATTCTATTCTGTTCTATTCTGTTCTATTCTGTTCTGTTCTGTTCTATTCTATTCTATTCTATTCTATTCTAAAACCAATAGTGCCAGCTCTAAAAACAGATTGGAACCTAACTCTATAGTAAGTACATGTAGTTAATTAATATTACTCAGTACTTATTTGAGTAAGTAAATGTAACTACGTCACCTTAAAATAAAGTTTAACCATCTTAATAAAGTCATGTCTTCACTCTGGCACAAACTCAAGCTCTCAGACTACAATACAAAATAAAAGCGGATTCACACACACACACACACACACACACACACACACACACACACACACACACACACACACACACACACACACTAATTAAAGAGTGAACAGATGCCTCTATCGCTGCTCCCTGTCAGACTGAAGCCCACCACTGAGAAGCAGAAATTAATTAACTAAGCGCCGGTGTCACCACCTGTGTCACACACACACACACACACACACACAGAGTAAACAGCACCTCACGGAGCCCTCACACGCCACCGCTCTGACCTCATGTGCCGCTGATGACATCACTTCCTGTGCACAGGTACTACGGTCTGTCTGTCTGGTTCCCTGACGTCATCAAGCACCTGCAGGCGGATGAATACGCTTCCCGCGTGAAGATCCACAACAACGAGAGAACCGAAGATTTCACCTTTAATTTCACCCTGGAGAACCAGATCCATAAAAACGGAGTGTTTATCAACGACAGGTGAGTCTGAGTGTGAGTACGTCTGCGCTCTCATTCACATAATAATCATATTATTCTCATTCAAATGCTCATATAATGCTCTTTTGTTACATTTAATGTATTGATTGAACTGAATGTATGTCCTTCTGAGTTGCTTCCATCAAAAATAGCCATAATTTAGTTTCTGATGGCATTTTTCAGCCTCCTTATGGAAGTCATTTGGCTGTTCATGATAGTATGAGCCTTTTAATAAATGTGGGAAATTTTTGTTGCTCAATGTCAAACCCTAACAATGTTAACAGCTATAGTTTTAAATGTAGATGTTTTTGTCATTTTTAATTAGATTTATTTTAAAGTATGTCTGTAATGCTTTCATTAATTAAATTAATTAATTTGAGTTATTTTAGTTGAGCTATTTAAGTTGAACTTAAAAAAAGTGATAAATATGACCTTTGATAAATAGCTCAAATAATATATATTTTAATAATAATAATACATTTAATTTGTAAGCGCTTTTCTAAGTACTCAAAGACACTTTACAGAAAATCGTAAGACAGAAGAAACACCATTTTACATTTTTATTTCAGTTAATTTTTATTTTGTTTCATGTAACAAAAATGTTTTTATGGTTTTAGTTTTAGTTAACTATTATAGCCCTGGTTTACATGCACATTGTGGGAATTGTGGGAATTGTAAGATTGTTATTTGGCATTGTTTGCCAGATGTTTTCCTTTGGATTTTGCTGGAACACTGTGTTTATGAGGATAGTCCTGCTTATTTCAGTAGATGTTTATATGTAAATGTATACAGTCATATGTTAATGAGCTCACGGTTTTAAATAATCTCTTAATCATAAAGATTTCCTGAGGTTTTTGCCGTTTAGTTTTAGTAAATGAAGCTTTTAATGGGAAGTTTTGTGTTGTGAATGTTAGAAATCAAACTCTTATTTCAAAAGAGCAAGAAGAATCCCTGGATAAAAACGAGTGTGGAAGCAAATCTAGAGCTAAACTACATGTGTTTGCAGAAATAGAGCAGATTTTGAGTCTTCAGCTGCGGTTAATGTTTGCTTTCTCTCTGTGTGTGTGTGTGTGTGTGTGTGTGATTGTTCTCTGCGGTCTGGTCGCTCCCTCATAAATAACGTCCCAGTGTTAAGGCAATGTCTCATCCAGACACAAGGCCAGGAAATTAAAACACCCTTATCTCTCTCCTCTCCTTTTCTCTTTCTGTCCTCTCTGCTCTTTCTCTTTCTTTGTGTTTATTATGACCGTCCACTCCTTCTCTTTCCTGAAGCAGAAGAAGCTCTTATCGTATTGTTGGAGCGTCCAGCTCTTGTGATACACACACACACACACTCACTCACTCACTCACTCACTCACTCACACATTCATACACACACACACACACACACACACACACTCACTCACTCACTCACTCACTCACACATTCATACATACACACACACACACACACACACACACACACACATACTCACATACATACATACATACATACACACATGCACACACTCTCTCACACACACACACACATACACTCTTACACACTCTTAGCAGAAGAAGCTCTTATCGTATTGTTGGAGCGTCCAGCTCCTGTGACATATACATACACACACACACACACACACTCTCACACATACATACATACACACACACACACACACACACACACACACACATGTCTTACACACTCTTAGCAGAAGAAGCTCTTATCGTATTGTTGGAGTGTCCAGCTCCTGTGATACACACACACACACACACACATACTCACAAACATACACACCCACACACAAACACACACATACTCACATAAACACACACATACTCACATAAACACACACACACACACACACACACACGAATATGATTCATAATGAGAGAACTCAACAGATGATAGAAACTGAATGGAGAGTTCAGCAAACGTCTCCATCATTTAACCCTGTGCTCTAGAGGAAGCAGCTGAGATGTGAAAGATCACATGACTGATTCTTGATGTGTACTGAACTTGTTCTCATTATATTTGAAGGAGTGATGTAGCTGAGTACTGAGCTCTCGTGTCCTTTATTCCAGGTTTATTGGGATGAAGTTTAAGGCGGTGACTTTCATCGACTCCAGCTTTCAGAGCTGTTACTTTGAGGACGTCAGCTCCGTCGGGTCCGTCTTCAGAAACTGCACCATCATAGACGGGTTCTTCTATAACACAGGTACCAGAGCGCCCAAATATACTCTTCAGGTCTGACAGGTGATTGAAACAATCATGCTTTGGTGTTAATGTAATTTATCTCAAATATATATATACATATTTTCAATATACTCTCTATATATTTATTTATCTTAATTACTAATATGATTAAGTATATTAAATGACTTCAATATATATTATATTTAAAATAACACACAATTATAGTTTCAAGTATTATTTCAAGTTTTTATATTTAAATTTTAATATGTTCTAAATATTCTGTATATGTATTTATATTTATTAAATATTCTTATTATTTTATTTTAATATAAAAAAATATTTTAATTTAAAAAAAATTATACATTTATATTTTTAATACAATAATAAATAGTAATAATATATATATGTGTGTATATTATTTTATGAAAAATATAAATTATATGTATATTTAGTAAATATAAATACATATAGAATATTTAGAACATATTAAAATATAAAAGATTTATAAATAATACAAACTATACTTTTATTTTAAATATTGTGTGTGTGTGCGTGTGTGTGTGCGTGTGTGTGCGTGTGTGTGTGTGTGTGTGTGTGTGTGTGTTTGAAAGGCTAGAACTTAATTGTCTAACGGAAACTGCGCTCTGATTGGCTGTGCAGAGTGATTGGTTTATAGTACTGTGATCAATAGGGCATGAAACTCAACCCTTGTTCCATTTTTGCAAAGAAAAAAGAAGAGAAAGGGCTCTTCTGTAGCGGATCTGCGGCGCTCAGAGTGAGTTCTGCAGGGGTCAGAGATATCTCACTGCTGCTCACAATCCACCAGAAACCACAGACTTTGAAGTTCAAGTTGATTTTAATTTATATGCATTTGAAGGCAAAAAGACAAGCAGATGCATTAGATGAAAAACAGGATGAAAGATAAAAGCGGAGGGCAGTGATTATATAATGAAGACCTGAAACGGACACAATAAGGCTCAATCCCAATTCACCCCTTGCCCCTACCCCTTCGTTTTGCGCGTTCACGTCTAGGGGTAGTCCCGATTCTTGTTGAGATCGAGGGGTAGGGGAAGGGGTACATAGCCCTCGAAACGGAGATTTTTCAAAGGCACACTCCAAACGGAGGGCTACGAGAAAGTTCACAGAATGCATCGCAAACTAGCAAGACGCACCGGCGAGATGGCTTCGCAAACGGTTAAACATTTCAATTTAGCGGCAGATGACACCACCATGCACTTTATTTACTCTTGTGGTGGTGGTGGTGCAGTGGATAAGACACATGCCTTTGGTGTGAGAGACCCGGGTTCGAATCCACTGTGAGACACCAATGTGTCCCTGAGCAAGACACTTAACCCCTAGTTGCTCCAGAGGCGTGCGACCTCTGACATATATAGCAATTGTAAGTCGCTTTGGATAAAAGCGTCAGATAAATGTAATGTTCTCACCTACTCTTATAATACTATCTTTAAAAAATATGATTTGAGCTATCACTGCTATGCAGATGACACTCAAATGTATTTTCCTCTTAACCGCGGAATGACTTTAGAAAAGATGGCCAACTGCCTTGAGGATGTGAAAGCATGGATGTCGCAACATTTTTTAAGTTTGAATGAGGACAAGACTGAGGTTATTGTGTTTACACCTTCCAGTGTACATGACACAACAAACATAAATCTGGGTATCCTGACACCATATGTTAAGCCTTTTGTTAAAAACCTGGGAGTGGTACTGGACAGTGGCTGAAAGTTGGATAGACAGGTCAATCAAGTGGTGAAATCAAGCTTTTACCAGCTTCGAACCCTGGCAAAAATTAAGTCTATTCTCTCAGTCTCGAACTTGGAAAAAGTTATACATGCTTTCATCTCTACCAGGCTGGACTATTGTAATTCAATCTATATGGGGATCAGGGAGTCATCCATTAACCGCCTCCAAATAGTCCAGAATGCCGCTGCAAGAGTTCTGACAGGAACGAGAACACGTAACTCCTGTCCTCAAGTCTTTGCACTGGCTACCAGTGCGCCATAGAATTACTTTTAAAGTTTTATTATTAGTATATAAGTCGTTAAACGGGATGGCTCCATCGTACCTCACGGACCTATTGACTGTTCATCAACCACCTAGAGCTCTTAGGTCTGCGAACCTAGGCCTTCTGGTGGCTCCGAGAACAAAACTTAAGACTAGAGGAGACAGAGCTTTCTATAGTGCTGCTCCTAGACTCTGGAACAGCCTCTCTCAAGAAATCAGAGCTGCACCAACCCTGCTCATCTTTAAAGTGAGATTAAAGACATTTTTATTTGACCTGTCGTATGCAAACTAAATGTTGAAGCAATTGCCCTGCGGTTGTTTTTTAGTTTTAATTTATTATTGTCTGTGTACAGCACTGTGGTCAACGGAAGTTGTGTTTATGTGTGCTTTATAAATAAATTGAAATTGAAATTTAAAATTATAATAATACTATAGTCATTTAAATTAAGAAATTGTATAATAAATTACCTTTCCGAATCAGAAAAGACACATTTCGAGGAAGGAATGTTATAATCATCATGTTTCCTCAAAGTTAAGAGCAGCTGCGCTGATTGTCAGTCGTTGTCATGGAGAAATCCTGTAAAAACTCCGTAACGACGACTCAGCCATCGCCGACGACTGATGACGTATCGGGTTCATGAAGGGTTGCTCCATTTCGTAGGGGAATATTTCAACCCCTTGGCCCTTGTAACTCTGTTTTAAGGGTCAAGGGGTACACTCGAAAACAAGGGGTAGGGCCAAGGGGCGAGTTGGGATTGAGTCTAAAGGTTCAGTCAATGACATGCATCATCTTTAAATAAGTGTAGCAAAGACGGTATAAACATTTCAGGACATGATCAGGTAATGCATCTATAGAAGTTCTTCACTACCCATTATCCTGAAGATTGATCCACTGGAAGTTACTGTTACCATAGAAACAGGAATTCTGTATCATTTCAAATTAAAACAAAATTTTAAATTGATTGGTTTGGTATAGAACTCTATTGAAGAATGTTCTGAAAATAATAAAAGTTAAATGTTGTGAGTTAGTTTGAATTGTGGAGTGTGTGTGTGTGTGTGTGTGTGTGTGTGTGTGTGTGTGTGTGTGTTTGTGTGTGCGCGAGAGAGAGCAGACAGCGATGGGGTCATTTCAGGGTCTGGCTGACTCAGGAAAACCCACCTTACACACACACACACACACACACACAAACTCACACCTCAGCAGAACAAACACAGACACCAGAGAGAGAGAGAGACCTGATGCCTCATGGGAAATTGAGTTCATGTCTGTAATGAAATTAAACGAGTGAAGGCGTGAGCTCATGGAGAGATGGAGAAATGCTTCACATGCTCATTCACTAATAGCTTTTCAGAGGTTACACTCCCTAAAGACACTCCAGTGAGAGAGTGTGCTTCAAACTGTGACCAGAGGAGGGCACTACAGTATCTATCTATCTATCATCTATCTGTCTGTGTTAATAGAAGTTGATCATCTGTCGTGTATCTCCTCATCTCCCGTCTGTCTCATCCAGATATCGACGACTCAAAACTCATCGGCTCCTCTGTGATCAACTCCACGTTTGCGCACAACAAGACCGGCTGTCAGATGACGTTTGATGACGACTACAGCGCGTACTGGGTGTATTTCATCAACTTCCTGGGAACGCTGGCCGTGTTGCCAGGCAACATCGTCTCCGCCCTCCTCATGGATAAAGTGGGCCGTTTGAGCATGTTAGGTGATGACATCACCAGTGAACTGCAACTTCACCACATTCTAAATGAGATTTTACATTCTAAATTAGTAAAAAAAATCGCTTTGAGAACCTAGAAAAGCGCTATATAAATGTAACGAATTATTATTATTCTAAAAGTTGTTGTATGATGTCATGTTGGTGTGTGTGTGTGTGTGTGTGTGTTCAGGCGGCTCGATGGTGTTGTCCGGCATCAGTTGTTTCTTCCTGTGGTTCGGCACCAGTGAGTCCATGATGATCGCGATGCTCTGCCTTTATAACGGACTCAGTATATCAGCCTGGAACTCACTGGACGTGGTGACGGCCGAACTCTATCCCACCGACAGGAGGTACACGGACACACTATCACTAATAAACATGGAGCACAAACATTTATACACATCTCTGAGACTCAAGTCAACTGTCACTAATGCATTGACGTCTGTGGAGCGGCAAGTTACAGCGAGGGGCGGTTATCATTCACTAAAACTACTACTATTACAAACTCTTTTGAATATAAATTTACATTTTATATGCAAACATTTTAAAGAACTTAAAACAGAAATTAGACATGTTGCTTTGGAAACAAGTTGAATAACTAAAATTACTAACTGAAAAATAATAATAAAAATAAATTCAACTAACTGAAATAAAAATAAATTCAATTTAAGTTGGAATATTAAAAAAAAAACATAAAATTATAAAAGATTTAAACTAAAGAACTATTTATTACAAATAATATATAAATAGTAGGCTACTAAATATAGCATTGCTATCTTGCTAATGCTGCTGATATTGCTAGCTCTGCTAATCTTGCTAATACTGCTGATATTGCTAGCTCTGCTAATCTTGCTAATACTGCTGATATTGCTAGCTCTGCTAATCTTGCTAAAACTATTGCTAGCTGTGCTAATCTTGCTAATACTGCTGATATTGCTAGCTCTGCTGATATTGCTAATACTGCTGATATTGCTAGCTCTGCTAATCTTGCTAATACTATTGCTAGCTCTGCTGATTTTGCTAATACTGCTGATATTGCTAGCTCTGCTAATCTTGCTAATACTATTGCTAGCGGTGCTAATCTTGCTAATACTGCTGATATTGCTAGCTCTGCTGATATTGCTAATACTGCTGATATTGCTAGCTCTGCTAATCTTGCTAATACTATTGCTAGCTCTGCTGATTTTGCTAATACTGCTGATATTGCTAGCTCTGCTAATCTTGCTAATACTATTGCTAGCTCTGCTGATATTGCTAATACTGCTGATATTGCTAGCTCTGCTGATATTGCTAATACTGCTGATATTGCTAGCTGTGCTAATCTTGCTAATGCTGCGGGTCTCTCTGGTCTGCAGAGGAACTGGATTCGGCTTCTGTAATGCCATGTGTAAACTGGCCGCCGTCTTGGGGAATGTAATATTTGGTTCGTTGGTGGGAATCACGAAATCGATCCCGATCCTGTTGGCGTCGACTGTGCTGGTCGGCGGAGGCCTGGTGGGTCTGAGACTACCCGACACCCGCTCCAACGTCCTCATGTGACCCCACTACACCTGTGACCTCTGACCCCTGAGCCGCCACAGAAACACGCTCAGGGTGCAGGTGGAGCCAGCGGCTGTGATGCGTTTGCTTTCTTTATTTATTTAAAGTCTGGTTTTTGTTTACTTATAAACGATTATTTATGGATTTATTTTATTGGTTTAGCTTTCGACTTGCCCAGTTTAGATTAAAACTAGATCATGATGCCTTCGATGCTGAAAATCAAATGTTATGAGGTGTCAAACCGAAAACGTGTCAATCTGTTTTTAGACTGCGAGTTTGTGAGCTAATCTGGGTTGGAAGAATTATTTAAAATTATTTATTTAGAAAATTCAGCAATTTTGTTATTATTGTTTTTTAAACGTTATCTTTATTATTTTTAGCTGAACACAAAAAATTCAGGTGACTTAAAAAAAAATTCTTTTTTAAATCAAAACACTACTTAATTTCCTTGAAATGCTCAAACAAGAGTAAAAAAGGCCATTTAGAGATGTAGACATTAGCGATAACAGCTTTTATTGGTAGCGTAGGTCCGAGTCTCCGGTGGCCAGAGGCGGCCTTTGCAATACGGAGGCAAGTCCTCTTCCGTGGCCTCATGGGATAGTAAAGTGTCCATCATACGCACACTTCAGAACAGGAAGTAGTAAATCAGCCGGGTCCTTTTTGCCCACTCTAATTCAGACATACTTCTTTTGTCACATACTGTTTTTCTCCTACTATGTAGTAGGGAAGTATGCGATTTCGGATGCAGCCATTGCCTTAACGAGTTAGTCGTTGAATCATTCAGCCAAACGATTCGTTCAAAAAGGGACAAAGCAGAAGTGAGTGAGTCATTCATTAGAACGATTCGTTTAAAAAAACGCAGATTCATTCAGAATCTGTTGCTCGTGCAATGGCTCCACTGTTTGGAACTATTTTCGTAGGACAATAGACAATAGTGTGTCTAAAATGTAAGTCACCTAATAGCCTATTAACTTATTATTGATTGAGTTGTTCAGTAAAATCAATATCACATTTGCAAACGTGCTGATATTCGGCAAAACGGCACTTTTGCTCGTGTGGTATTGCTTATAAGTATAAAAAACAGGAAATCAGGAGACTTTTTTGCACCAATTCTTGTTTTTTGGAAGCATTTTTATTAATTTTGGTGGCATTTTTGGCCCAAGCCCCTGTTCATTTCAGACCGTGGCATGGGGGGGGGGGCTTTATTTCCACCACAGGCGGACTGAGACCCCTTCTGTTGCGATGTCAGTTTCAAGTGAAATGCCTGAAACATTGCAAAGGCCGCTACTGCATTTCTTAAACAAGACGATAGCGATTATCCAGTTTACATTTTCTGCTTTTGATAATGATTTAGCTAGCGGAAGAACACGCTTCGACTTCATTCTTGCCTTCGTGAACTTTGTCGTCGATGTAGCTGAAACGGACTTCATTTGTGTGTGTGTGTGTCTCTCTCTCTTGGGGCCGGTTTCACAAAGCTATTTTAGACCGATCTATAGTGTTAGACAAGTCTAAAATTTGCTCATAGACTAGTCTAATGCAAGTTAGACTGTTTCACACAAATAAAGACTGGCTTAATTTAGACCAAAAAAATTAGACACCTTTCCCCCAGGCTAACTTAGGTCGCACACCAGACGAGAAGCGCCGCACCGCGCCGCGTCTAGGACAACTCCAGGTATCGCACACCGGACGCGCACATTCTACGCGCGAGCTCAATTTTGAATCAACTCCTGGTAGAAGAGCTGCACGATGTGTGAGTTTTAACTTGATTTATTGATTTGCTTTTTTATGTTGATTGAATAATAGCTGATGTTTGAACGTTAATCAAGTAAAAGTGTCTATCACGTCTGTTATTTTGTTGTAAAGTTATCCGTTGTCTAGGCAACTGTCACATAATACAATAGTATTTATTTAGCTAGCGTTTAGCTAACCCGAGTGAAAACAGCACAGGGTGCAGCCATGTACATTAACGACGATTTGAGACAAAAAAATGTAAATTTAATATAAAACTATGCAAATGGCGCGGCAGGGTTTTGAACAAGGTACTGAGCCGTAGCTGGGCGCCGGCGAATGGCGCCACCGGTGTGTGTACACTCATAGAGAATAATGTGTTTTCGAATTTTAAAGACATGGCGCTGCGCTTCTCGTCCGGTGTGCGACCCCCTTAAAACTCTGTTACCTTGGCAACCAACAGTAACAATCAGTTACATTACAAACAGCCAAAAGAAAACATAGGCGACTGTCCACCATATTCATCACCATTTCAGTGGTGTCTTTAAGTTTCTCTTGGGATCCTCCTCCCGTTTTTGGATATTTCCTCTTCCTCTTTTTGTATCTTTTCTGTACGTCTTCAACGCTCCGCTGGACGGTCGGATTAACGCTGTGAACTGTCGTAGCAATCTTTTTCCAAATGAAACATTTCTTCTTGTTACTACATTCTAAATTTCTCAAGTAAAATGTCCTTGTGACTGTTAAACTCATATTTTCCGCTGGGGTAAACTGCACTGAGCGGTTGAATGCGCCTACTCGATCCGCCATGTTTTTTGTTTTGAAAAGTGTCTTATTTTACCCAGAATGCATTGCAGTGCAGTCCTACTTAAGATAGTCAGAGTCTTAAGTGCTTTGTGCAACGGTCTGATTTAGACGTCTATCTGAAGTCTGACTATCTACTATATCTAAGCCGTAGTCAAAGTCTGTCTTTGTGAAACCGGCCCTTGGTTTAAGGGTTAAAGGCGTCTTGATAACCCTAGTCTAGCTGCTACGCTTCCATGTGCAAACTCTTCTTCTGAAAACTGAATGGCCTTTGCTTCCTCTCCGTGCCTCCTTCCTCTTAAATCCCTCCGGTCGGCTTCTCGTAGGTGTAGCGATCCATCGTACAGCAGAACCGACTGCGTTTCGAATGCTCTACTGCTTGAATAGGCGGGAAAAAAAATGTCGTGTTTCGCCATTTCATCACACTCCACTGGAAATTTCACACATGCAATTTGCGCAATATGACTAGACGTGATACGGCCGCATCATAGAAAATAATAAAAGCCATTCAGCCTGGTCTGATCTCTTCTGCTGCTGTCTACATGCACTGAAGTACACTAAACAGCAGAAACAAACTCTACACAAGTCAACGCTGAGACCTTTCAGATGGAGAACTAGTGGAAGTTTGTTTCTGGCCTAATTTAATGATATTTTGTCGTGTGTATGTCGGGAAAGTTAAGATAAACACTTGTTTTGAACTTTGCCACGGGCGACAACGTTTGCTGTACACGTCTAAATGTTGTAAAGTGTTGCCTGTTGAGTTAAAACATTATTTTTTCATGGTCAGATGTGTATGCAAACGTCTCCTCATGTGTATGTGTAGATATCTTGTATTTACTGACATTCATTTCTGTCTATAGGTGTTTATTTGGGCTGGTTGTGTGATTTTTGGGGTGTTATTTGAGCTAACAAGAGGATTTTGTGTAATTTTGCAGGTGTTCTGAACAAATTCGGTTCGTGAGAGAAATAAATTCAATATAAAGTTGAACTTGATGTTTTTTATATTCTTTTCTGAACAAATTCAAGTGGCCTATCTGAAAAATTCCACACAAACAAATGAAACATGATATCTTGTTAATAAATACACCCGTGCATGTGCATATTGAGATTTGTGTTGCGGTGATTTGTCTGTCGTGCTTTCGCCATGAGTTTATTTCTCAGTTTGAAAGACGAATGTATCATTATTGTGAGCGTGTGATGTCGTTCTGAAATGGGTTTTGATTGGTTGTGGATCTGGCATGCCAACGACACGTCTGCCGTCACTGCTCGCCAGATTTCTCTGATATATCTGATTTTATTTTGAAAAGAGAGAGAAAAGTGCCATGTACAGTGTGAACGGAACTGAAGTGGATCCAGATGTACTGCTATTAAAGAGTTTCATTATAAGACTAAAGAGTGTCTGCTTATTTTTTCCTTTCAACAGACCCCAAGTTCATTTTTTGTGGAATAAAAGTTAAGAGTTGCATCCTTCATTCTGTCTCAGAGTGGGATATAAGGTGTAATACATCATAAAGTATCAAAGATTCTGTATGAACTTATATTTTGGGTGGAGAATAAACTTGGTCCAGTGGTTTAACCTCAATTTTATGAAGCGACAAGAGTGCTTTGTTTGCAAAAAAAAAAAACCCAAACATAATTAATCACAAAACATTATCCTCCAACACACGTTCACGCAACAACGTCTGCTCTTGCCTCAACACAAAACACATGCCTTGTCGTGCTCTCATGAACACGTGTAGTTAATTATGTTGTTTATTTTTTTAAATAGTTTTTTTTTTTTTTTGCATATTAAAGTATAATTTCAAAAGAACTCGCATCGCTTCATAAAACTTAGTCGCATGTATTACTTTAATGATGTCTTTACTACCTTCCTAGGTTTTGAAAGTGTAGTTGCATAGCCTGTCAATGGAGGGACAGAAATCTCTCAGATTTCATCAAAAATATCATCATTTGTGTTCTGAAGATGAATTAAAGTCTTGCAGGTTTGTAAAGACATGAGGGTTAGTCATTTTTGGTTGAATCATCCCTCTAACGGCAGTATGAACTGACGGCGATATGGACTTTTAATCGCTAATTAATCCTAGTGAACTATTTTTACTGTTGCCGCTATAATTAGTTTTGATGTACGAATGTTATTGAGTATAAGAGGGGAAAACACTTACAGATATGCGGTGGATATGGTTATGCACATCTTTGCTCACTCATTAGAAGGCATCTTGAGTAAAACATATGAAGGTAAAACAGCTCTATATTTAACGAAGCACTACAAAAGCCCTGAACTGGAAACAATGCAACCCGTTCCATTATATTATTTAAAACCTGTTTGAATTTATTAAAAACAAGTGAATGTCAAAATTGATCTTATTGTGACCTTTAGTGTCGAACGTGGGTGTATTAAAATGATCTCGTGGTAATATTAATGTAAAAAATATAATATATAAATATACTATATTATTGTTGTTATTGTTATAATAACAATAGACTACGAATTGTATTATTATAAATAATAATTGTTTTGTTATATGTTTTAATATTTAAAATAAATCGTGTAATAATAGTAATATATAACACAAACACACCTTAAAAGGTGAGGAAAACTTGCTTCATGATGAACACGAGTGATCAGTAAACCTGTTCGACGCTTCGACACTAGATGGCGCACGAGCTCCTAACGCCTCGCATTGCGTCAGTGGTGCGACACATGTTTCCTCTCAGGTCCAGAAGTTGTATTGCACCAGGACTGTGTGTGTATCTGTTCTTGATATGTGGTGTTTGATTCGGGAATGACATGCAGCTTTGAATCTGTTTGTCTGTGACTGACTCGAGGACAGTTTAATCCTGCTGGAATGCTCGAGTGAAACTAGACACTCACCAGCCCGCCTGTCCCTGTCTCAGTTTTCACCCTCACTGTCTTTGAGTTTATCCCTATGCTTTATCCCCGCTTAAAAACAGTTCACATCATCCTCAAGGTGCAGTAGCCTATTATTATTATTAATATATTACATTAAACATAACCATACATTTTATTTAATAAAATAAATAATATGCTAAATACAATTAATTAATATGCAATTATTAATATCAATTTCAATCAGAGTTCTATCTGCATTTTTTTTATAATTATATAACTATTAAGAAAAACAAGAATACTACTGAACCATTCTGAGCTCAGTTCGGGTTAAGCTTTGGGAAGGCTTGACATTGTGAGTGCTGTTATAGTGTAAAACACGGCTTATACGAGATCATCCGAACTGCAGCTGCAATGGAAAGGACTGAGGGTGTTTAATATTTTGCATGCACACTATCTGCTGAACAGCTGTTTCAAATCATAGCTATATGAACTGACCAATCAGCAGGACTGCAACTATCGGCTTTGTAATGTTTAAAATGATTGCATTCTGTGTAAGAGATGTACTGTAGCCTACATTGAAGTCATGTGCCCAGGAAAGTCATATTTACATAATCATATATGCACTCTGATAAGGATTATTGCTTTTACTGCTGGGAAACAGCATGATATTCAAAATGTCACATTTGAATTGCACAATTTGCATTATGAAAGGGAAATGACAAATTGCACATATAAAAAAAACACACTGCAAGATAAAAATGTTTAATTCTTCAAACCCACCATCGATGGCAGAGTTTCTGTATATCAAACTAGTTTGACTTTATTCATACAGGCCATGAACTCAGATCAGATCTCTACTCCCTCCTGTAATTACTCTTGTGGGAGAAGAGGAAGCAACACAACACATCTGTGCAATTATCCGTCATATCAGCGTCCTCAGAGAACGATCCCGGGGTTAAGCCACCAGCAGCTGCTGCGTTCAGGAATAACAGAGGGAACCTGCTGCTGCTTCACTAGTGCTTCAGTTTCAGGAAGCTTTGTAGCTTGCCGTTAAACTGGTCAAATGGTTTTGTAGTGCAGGAATGCCACAGTTTACTGGTTAATATATTACAACATGCATAGTCTCCATCAGCAGGATAAATAGGGCCCATGTACATAATGTATTCAAGAGAAATGAATACTGGGTTTTGCTAAGGGGGGAAAAAGCACAACTGACATTGCTAATAGTGATCTGAACAAACCTCTAACCTCTAAGTTTTTAAAGACCGCAAGAAACCACCTAGAACACTCTGGCAACCACTCAAAGCAACCATATAGCAAATCCCTGGCAACCACCTAGATCACCCTAACAACCATATAGCAAATCCCTGGCAAGCACCTAGATCACCCTAACAACCATATAGCAAATCCCTGGCAACCACCTAGATCACCCTAACAACCATATAGAAAATCCCTGGCAACCACCTAGATCACCCTAACAACCATATAGCAAAACCCTGGCAACCACCTAGATCACCCTAACAACCATATAGCAAAACCCTGGCAACCACTTAGATCACCCTAACAACCATAAAGCAAAACCCTGGCAACCACCTAGATCACCCTAACAACCATATAGCAAATCCCTGGCAACCACCTAGATCACCCTAACAACCATATAGCAAAACCCTGGCAACCACCTAGATCACCCTAACAACCATATAGCAAATCCCTGGCAACCACCTAGATCCCCCTAACAACCATATAGCAAATCCCTGGCAACCACCTAGATCACCCTAACAACCATATAGCAAATCTCTGGCAACCATCTAGCATCCTCCCTGCACTAGCAACCACATAGCAAATCCCTGGCAACCTCGCTGTCCTAGCAACTACATACCAATGCCCTGGCAATCACCTAGAGCAGTACTGTATCCACATAGCAACTCCCTGTCAACCCCCCAGAACACCCTAGCAACCACATAGTAACTCGATACACTAGTAACCGTATGGTATCTTCTTGGCAACCACCCAGAACACCCTAGCAACCACCTGTCAACCTCCCTACCCTAGCAACCACCCAGACAATCCTAGTAACTACATACCAACGCCGTACTGTATCCACATAGCAACTCCCTGTCAACCCCCCAGAACACCCTTGCAACCACATAGTAACTCCATACACTAGCAACCGTATGGTATCTTCTTGGAAACCACCCAGAACACCCTAGCAACCACCTGTCAACCTCCCTGCCCTAGCAACCACACAGCACATCCCTGGCAACCACCCAGACAATCCTAGTAACTACATACCAACGCCCTGCCAATCACCTAGAGTACTATAGCAACCACATAGCAACTCCCTGACAACAACCCAGAACACCCTAGCAACACCATGGCAGCCTCCTAGCGTACCCTAGCAACCACATACAGTATCAACTATTTTGGCAACCACCTAGAACCATAAAGAAACGCTGTGGTAACCTCCTTGACAAGCACAGCTCACATTTTCTTCAGAAACTGTTCAAATCTAGTTGACATTAGGATTCCTGTACTGTGTACTTCATATCTATATACAGTGCAGATCTGATCATACATTGTCCCTCTTACTGAGAGATGCCTCACATTCCCAGGCCTTACAGGAGTCTTTGACATACTGAACTCAGCTCATGCATGTTTACGCTCATACTTCACGTGTACAGCAGCGTTACACGCAGCACTCAGAGCGTGACGTACAGGGTCACACGCAACAGAGCGATTCGCTGCTCGTTTGCCACTGTTATCTGTGAAAGGAGTATCATTACATCAGATCTCTTCTTTTAAAATTCCTCCAGATCGGTAGATAACAGATAAAGCAGTTTAAAGGGTCATTCTGTGAAAACAACACATAAAAACAGATGGAAACTGTTTGCACGGCTCATCAAAGTTAAATATCCAGAGCCGCTGGCCTGAAACAATGAAACTGGTGCACACAAGCAACTTTATTGACTATATTCCTTTTTCAAAAATAATGTGAATAATGAATAAATGCAGTTTCTTTCTGTCGTTCTTTTGCCTGGTAATGAAAGACAACACTCGCTCTGTCCTCCACACTACTGTTTTGATTCACTCCTCCATGAGCTGAAAATGTCACATAACCTTTGACCTTTTGACAAGGGGCCTTTCATTTCTTTCTTGCAGCTTGCTAGTGGCGAAAGAAATGTTTCTTTTTCCGCTTTTTATTTCTTATAAACATCCACTGTGATGTCAAGGCCCATAATTTGAGACACAGAGCCCATAAACGGAGAAACTGTCCAGGATTAAAGCAAATCTAGGTTCCAGTGTAACACGTATCCTCACATACTGAGCTTATGTAACACTATGACTACTGTTCAGCCAAAGAAAACACTTTTAAATGCTTGTTACATAAACACAATGACTCTATAGGTGCAATAACTCTGTGGCCTGGTTTCACAGACAGGGCTTAGATAAAGCCACGATTAGGATTAGTTCAATTAGGACATTTCAGTAGCTTTTATAAACATGCCTTACGTTATCGAATGAACTCATTCAATCCCATAATGCACCGCGTCAGCCCTTCCGGCGTACTCAGTGTCCGAATTCACTCACTCGTTTTCATTCATTCCATCAAGGGGACTATATTACTGGAGTAATGTAGGGAATAGTGAATGAGGGTATAGGGGGGAGATTTCAAACACAGCATGAGTCATTGAATCATTCACAAAACCAAGTCATTAAAGCTACACTGTGTGATTTTTACCCCCATCTAGCGGTGAAAAGGTATATGACCATCCAGTGAATATTAGTTTCTGTTCCTCTCAATTCCGATTTCGTTTTAACTCCTACGGTGGCCAATGTAGTCCAAGATTAACATGGCTTCCAGTTCGACCTCGTCAATGAGTGTTCCTTCAAGTGATGAGGTTATTTTAGAAAACTATTATAATTTGCAGTAATTTAATTTGTCAGGTAACATATAGGTTATGACATCTATGTAAAATTAATAATAGTTTTGTGTTTTCGTAATTTTTTTACCATTTCATTGCTAACATCAGCTATCAGGTTCCCAGACGAATGCAAGCTAATCTTAGTAAAGTAACTTTTATGTTTAACTTTTAACTCTTTTTCGCTTCCTTGGCGACTCTGATACGTATCCTCGAGAATAAGAGTGATCCTCCATCAGCAACAGACTTTGAAAAAGGCTTTCAGGTTTTTATATATCAGTCTCAAGCAATCCCCCTCTTCACATTCGACACGGTGCCATCGAGTGTTAAAAAGCGAGAGGCGAAGCTTGAATTAACGGGTATGTCCCTCTTTGGCTAATGTACTTTCAAGATGGAGGGGCAACATGGCGACCGACATTAGAACCCCTTACCCGTATGTATTTTCAATGGCATATTATACACTCACGAGAATACTTTATTACTTGAACGAAGTAAATATACATTAATGAGCACATATATTTTTGAAAGAACTAAGTGTTTTTAGCTAAGAATAAACTAAAAAAGTTACACAGTGTAGCTTTAAAAAACGCTGATTCATTTAGTAACAAAACAATTGACTTGCCGAGTTTGAAATCATCCTCTATACACTCATTCACTATTCTCTACATTACTCCACTTATCCACGCGGGATTTCATTTGGCACAACCATCACAGTGCATTAGTCTCTAGCCATTGAGCGTACATCGGTTGTACACTCGTTATTACGGTGCATTGTGGGATTAAAAAAGTACACTCGATAACGTCACTACAAATGGCCTAACAACACCGCAACAAATGGCTGTTCCCTCAAATAGTGCCCTATTTAAGGGTATAGGGGGCGATTACGGACACAGCCAATGCCTTTATGAATGAGTCATTGAATCATTCACTCAATCGATTTGTGTTAAAACACTGAATCATTCATGAGCGAAACACCACTATGAAGTGTGATGTTCGGTTTAATCATCCATCAACTTCCCAGAAACTGGCCAAGCTGTTGTTGCAAGGTCTAACATAGTATAGGCTATGTTATTTACCACATGTAACAATTTTCACTAACAGTTAAAAGTATTTTATATTATTATTTGATATGGTATCAAGAATTAAGGTTTACATATGTATTATATCACATGCTATATCACATAAAATGATTTGTTGTATCATTGAGTAATTAATTTTTTTCTAAAAACATACCATCTCCTTTGTTTAACCACAACTGGGTTACATTTAAAAAAAATTAAAATCAAACATTTATATCAAATGAAAATTCAAATAAAATTGAAAAACATTAAAACGTATATTAACAAAACCAACTTAGTTGGTCGTTTATAAGCGTCTCAGGATAGTTGATCGCTCTCTCTCTCGCTCTCTCTCTCTCTCTCGCTCTCTCTCTCTCTCTCTCTCTCTCTCTCTCACACACACACACACACACACACACGAACACAAACATTGCTGAGAGGGAGAAGCGCGTCAGGTCACGGCATCAGCTCTCTCAAACTCTTTAAACTTTAAACGTTTAACCCGCGCGCGGAGGACCGGAACCCTTCCTTCTTCACGCGCCCGGGTGAGTGTCTGTGCGGGATTCAGGCGCAGTGTGTGTGTGTGTGTTCAGGTTTTGAGGATTGTTGTTCTCCGGTTTCTATGGACTCTGGTCTCGAGAGGGTTTAGGACTTTGAGCTGCACTTGTTCCTCCGCGGCTGGATCATTTACAGCAGGTTTCTTCCTCCTCTTCGACAAAACACTTCAGTTTCACCGTATATCGCTGTTTGTTCGCGTTTAGTGGCGGGTTAGTTTAGTGTTTCTTTGTATTTGGTTCAGAAACAACCGAACAAAAGGAAAGTATTTGCTCTTTTTAAAATATCAAATGCTCATTGGCTGACAGCGACTCTGTCGTCCTCTGTCGCTCCCTTTTAATTGTTTGTTGAAGTGAATTCAAGCTGGGTTAACCTGCACGTTTACTACTGTTTAGTTTAGTTGTGTGTTTTTTATGTTAGTCTAGCATGTTAGGGTCATGTGGAGGTCTGCAATCAAACGCGCATAAATTATCCCGGACTTTTCATCTAAACAACAAAAGAGTCTTCTAGCTCAAATGAGACCATAACAGATTTTTTTTTTTTTGTGCTTTTTTAGTTGAGAACTAGTCAGGTTTTGTGTTTAGTTGTACAAACTTCCTATGTAAGCAAGGCAAATTTGGTGACGACATGAGCATTATCATTTTGAACTTCAAAATTTAGGTTAAAGTTTATATAAATGTGTGAGGTTAAGTTTTAATCACCCTTTTGTTGTTTTGTGATATGCATAGAAATAAAAGTACAATTTTACATGCAGTCTCTCAGTTAATGATTTATAATTGCATGTAGTTTAAACATTAAAGCATGTCAGTGCTTGACATGTCAACTATATGCAGTATTTTTCGACACGGTTAATGTATCTTTGTCAGTTTATTTCTGTAGCTTGTGCTCATTTTTAAACTGCATAAATCTTCATCTAGTTTTTTAAAACATGTTTGGAGACTCTTTCGTGTCTCTCAGAGCAGGTGCCCGAAGGCTGTCTAAAATAGAAGCAAGGTAAAAGTGTCTGGTAAGTGGAAGGATATAGCCTGACGTGAATTGCTGGCTGTCAGCGGAGGGTTATCATTAAGTGCCTTTGTGTCCATGACCTCTTGGCCCCTAACGCCTAAAAACTAACCCTTGAAATGATAGATTTTATTCTTTGCTTCAGGGACTGCTTGGTCTTTTGCTGTAAAACGTGTTGAAATTTAATAAACAAAAGCACATGATAATGTTATTAAAAGATAATAAGGATTCTTATTGCTAGAACTAGCCTAAATCTTAAATTTAGCATCAGGCGAAATTTTGTTGATTTGTTTTCCCATCAATATGGAGTATACGCTACTTTTTGTACTTGTGTTTTTGCATTTTACATTTATTCATTTAGCAGTATTTATACAGTCTGCATGTAATACAGATCACCTACTGATTGGATTATTTGACAGAATTATAAATTCTGTTGGATATATAAGTATCTGCATACATATAGTATATACTCACATATGGCAATATTAGCCTATATATAGCAAGATCACAACTGTTTTAATTGTGTATATCATCACAAAATGTAACTATATTGTCGCCCCCAGCTCAAATCTGCTAATTGCAACTAGGCATGAAAATATTAATATTAACAACAACATCAGGATTTTCTATAAAGCTGCTTTGAAACAATGTCATGAGGTCATGTGACAACAATGTAGCATACCATTATTTGAAATGCCTGTGTGCTGTTTCACATACTACTTTTTAAAAATAGTAGGCTGTGTATACACAGTGCAGTAAGCCAGTATTTTATTCTGAATATAGCCTTGATCTTTATATGTGCTGTAATAATTAGAGCAGATGCCATTACTCGCCGATGGGTTCAATGATGTTAAATTAGTCCCTCGGGACATTTTTTATGAGGAAATGATCTTATGAGTGGGTCATATACCATATGTTAATCTGAACATGGATTATGTTGATAGTCCAGCCAGACAATGACCCGCCTTCATGGGTAAACACGATAGAATCATGTAACCCAGATGAGTTGGCGCCGGGTCAGACCGGTACCCAATATCCCTGTGAACCGAACACCAGTGGCCCGTCGATAAACAGAACCGGCCTTTCAGAACAAAACCTATGAGATTCAGACCTATTTACTGACTGATTTACATTCAAGTGTTGTTTTAAAGGGATAGGTCACCATTTCAATGATGAATTTTCATTTTTAGGTGAACGGACCCTTTAATGATTTGTATTTGGACAGATAGATTCATCCTGAAGTAAAAATCAATGCAGCGATTGACCACCTTTAGATACCTTCTGTCTCTCATTAGTAAGCCAGTGAAATGCGACCTGGTCCAAACCCTACATCGATGCCCTAACCGGTCTCCGACCCTGTTTTAATGATCCGTCCGCATTGTGGATGCTGAAAAAGACTCGTCCACGGCACATAATGTTCCTTCACTCTAAGAAACCGCACAAAAGTGCCACTCTTGAGTTTGTGAGCCGAACACAGTCGTGCTTTGTGTCCCTCTGCCAACATCCCTCCATCTCCCAGAGGAGTGTGGAGAGAAGGATCTGGACTGATAGGAGGACGCCCTTATTCTGTTACCTTTCTGGATACTAATTACCCCTCTAATCTGACCACAGGCTAGTTTATGTTGCCCCCGACACCTGCACAGGTCTCAGAACAGTCACAGGGTTTCTTCAGATAGCTGCTGTTTGCAGTTCTCTTCTTGAAAACACACAGTGATAAGCAATGCTTGGCAATCGATAACAGGTCTGAATAACAATGAGGCCAGTGAGAGCGTTATGGGCTAATGCTGTGTTGTCACTTATCTTACCTTAATTGTCATGCACATGGATTTTTATGCCTTGCAAAATTAAATAATTAGTTTTGTATAATGTATTGAGTGTTATTGTGGGGAGCAGTGCTATTTTAGCATTGTTTATATACTATTATAATGTATGTTAATATTTTGAATTGGCTTCTATTTTTATATTTTCAGGTTTCAAATTTAATCTTACTTTAAGTTTTATAATTTTATGTGCTTTTTCTCATTTTATTAGTTTTAGGGATGCAAAACATATCGGCCACCATATCGGTGTCGGCCGATATCAGTTTTAATGTTATCGTTATCGGTCCGATAAGAGAATTTGTCCAATATATTAAAGCTGATAAATAATGTAATATTTCCTTCAGCTGAGACACTTCAGATGCACTGTTCAACGTGATGGTTTTAAATTGCTAGAAATGTGACTGGAATCACTTCAAAAGGAAAATGCAGTTAAGTGCAACATGTCTGTCAAATCGGCTGCATTGCAATCAGTCTCTCAAAAATTATATAAAAATTTGGATTTCGATTTATCAGCCAATATATTGGCTATCAGCTTTCAAATAGAGAGTTATCGGCCAAATGTTTTATATCGGTGCATCCCTAAAAAAATAACAACTATTTATTTCAGCTTCAGTGATGTTTTAGTACTTTAACTTAGACTTTTTATTTCAGTTATCTGCCAAGATAACATTTCTCATTTTTGTTCGAAAATATTTTCAAGTATGTTTATTCATGGATATCATGAAGTTACACTACTGTACATAACTTGCAGCTATTATTGCAAAATGTAAGTTCACTGTAAAATAAAAGGTTGTGTTTAAAGAACAAAAAAAAACTGCCAGGTGTGGTTGCCAGAATAATTCTGTAAAAATCTAGTATAAATGTAAACATATTTACAGAACAACATGTAGATTTTACAGTTTAAAACTGTAATTTACACACAAAAAACCCCAAAACATAATTTAAACCACTGCATATGTACAACTGATAACAAAAAAACTAAGAATAAACATCAATAAATCATCAAATGTGAAATGCCACAGAGGCAACTCGGTATACGGCTTTTTTACTGTAAAATATAAGATTATTTGTTCTTTATACTTACATTTTTTTTACATTTACTAGTATTTTACTGTAAAATTACACTAAATGTAAGGTAAGATCCATTTTAGTACTAAATAAATGTTTTCTGTGTGAATATATGTTAAAAATGTAATTTATTTCTGTGATCAAGCATCATTACTCCAGTCTTCAGTGTCCCTTCAGAAATCATTCTAATATGCTGAACATTTCTTCTCATTATCAATGTTGAACAGTTGTGCTTCTTCATATTTTTGTGGATTCATTTTTTTTCCAGGATTTTTAGATGAATAGAAAGTTCAAAAGAACAGAATTGATTTGAAATAGAATCTTTTGTGACATTATTTACTGTCATTGTGTCTTTAATCAAGAGGGCCGTGAGCTAATCAGTCATTTTTTTTCTTTCATAACAACATGCATTTATGAATCATTTACAGTGAAACCAGAAACAAAAGTAAATGGGGTAAATTTGGATTTCAAGTTGACTTCATGGAGAGTCAGTTTGTGTCGGGTCACAAGACTCGTGTGGGATGGTCATTTTTAATCTGGGATAACTAAAACAGGCTCATTCCAGAGATAATCGATTTATTGGCTGATGGGAATGCCATCCTGCTGTTTCCAAGCGTCTCCCTGCTGAATGGATTCATTGTGTCGGATTGACTTGATTTCTCTTGCGTGCCATGAGTTATCGGACACGGATGTCGCTTTAGACCAGATAACACTAACGCCGGCAAAAAAGCAAATTATTTCTTGGGAACCGATAATGATTAATCCCTATTTGCATTTACAGCACAGTGTTCTCAGTGTTTTTATTAAATGCAAATGTTTTCTGGGTGGTTTAGGGAGTGAAACAAAAATTTACCGAGATTAAATATTTCTGAAGGGAGTGTTTGAAAAGAAACACAGTTATGTGGAGGAGAGAGCAGTCAGCGCTTTAAAAGTGGGCTTGTGCAAATTATATTGTGTTCAATCAAGACTACATACCTGTAGCATTTTACTTTTCTCCCTGAAGCTGGTCAAGGTCTCTTGCTCCAAAACAGTCGTAATTTAGTTTAACATGATCATTTTCCGCCCTCTCTCTGACCTTCTCAACTTGCAAACTCTATTCCAGCTCTATTCCAAACTACAGCTCTCAAATCTCACTTGCACTTATTTCTGTGAATGACATTGATCAAATATGTCATATTGTGATCATGCAGAGTGATTGTGAATTTGCATAAATGCAGTTAAGACTTGTGGTGGAGGGAAAAATATCCAGAAAATAATGTAAAGGCTCTTCCTCAAATAAAACTCTTAAATGCCTTCAGAAGACTTGGAATATACACAGTAAACGAGATATTTTGAAGCTTAATAGAGGATGTTTTACAAAGTTCCTACTTCAAAAGTTAATGTTTCATTCAACGTGTTACTTGCCATTTCTTTGTAAGTATTCGTGAAATTTACCTGCAATTTGTGAGTGAAAATGGTTTCAAAGTAAATACTAAATACAAAATACTGGAGTTTTTAAATGGTACTTTTATCATTTCTATAATTGTTTGTCCTTTTAGGAATTTTACAACACCAGAATGAGCTTTGAATTGTGAATGTTAGAGTACGTGTACAAACTACAAAGTTGATTAAACTCCTGTTTTTCATCATATGATATCAAATTTGGTCGAAAGCTTTGGCAGGATCTGTATCTGTGCTTCTGTTTTATGAGAATCCTGTGACTCTCTGATGGGGTGATGTTGTTACTGTACACACACATTCAAATGCTCCTGGAGTACAACCACATCTACCCTAGTTTAGTGACTCATGGTCATTCAGGCTGATCGGGGTTCATTGTGTTCTTTAGTGTTACATTGTAACATTATCCAGTGTTTTGGAATGTTCTAAATGTTGACATCCTTAAAGTGCCGTATTATGCTATTTTGAAGTTTGCTAATTTTGTATTATTTTTTACAACTCCCAGTTTTACTCCGAGATTTTCCCGTGGTGATTACAATGTCTGTGGTGTTCTTTCTCCTACAACAGGTTTACATGCATCCAAGGTCAAAAAACACTTTAATTTTCTAGCATCTGCTCTTTTCTCACAGTGTCTGAAACGGCTTGACTTTAAACCCTCTTTCCGTGAGCCTGCTCTGCTCTGATTGGTCAGATGGCCCAAGTCTGTTGTGATTGGTCTACTCTGCTCTGATTGGTCAGATGGCCCAGTCTGTTGTGATTGGTCTACTCTGCTCTGATTGGTCAGATGGCCCAGTCTGTTGTGATTGGTCTACTCTGCTCTGATTGGTCGGACGGCTCAGTCTGTTGTGATTGGTCTACTCTGCTCTGATTGGTCAGATGGCCCAGTCTGTTGTGATTGGTTTACTCTGCTCTGATTGGTCGGACGGCTCAGTCTGTTGTGATTGGTCTACTCTGCTCTGATTGGTCAGATGGCCCAGTCTGTTGTGATTGGTCTGGTCTGCTCTGATTGGTCGGACGGCTCAGTCTGTTGTGATTGGTCTACTCTGCTCTGATTGGTCAGATGGCCCAGTCTGTTGTGATTGGTTTACTCTGCTCTGATTGGTCGGACGGCCCAGTCTGTTGTGATTGGTCTACTCTGCTCTGATTGGTCAGATGGCCCAGTCCCAGTCTGTTGTGATTGGTCTGGTCTGCTCTGATTGGTCAGATGGCCCAGTCTGTTGTGATTGGTCTGGTCTGCTATGATTGGTCGGACGGCTCAGTCTGTTGTGATTGGTCTACTCTGCTCTGATTGGTCAGATAGCCCAGTCTGTTGTGATTGGTCTACTCTGCTCTGATTGGTCGGACGGCTCAGTCTGTTGTGATTGGTCTACTCTGCTCTGATTGGTCAGATGGCCCAGTCTGTTGTGATTGGTTTACTCTGCTCTGATTGGTCAGATGGCCCAGTCTGTTGTGATTGGTCTGGTCTGCTCTGATTGGTTGGACGGCTCAGTCTGTTGTGATTGGTCTACTCTGCTCTGATTGGTCAGATGGCCCAGTCTGTTGTGATTGGTTTACTCTGCTCTGATTGGTCGGACGGCCCAGTCTGTTGTGATTGGTCTGGTCTGCTCTGATTGGTCGGACGGCTCAGTCTGTTGTGATTGGTCTGGTCTGCTCTGATTGGTCGGACGGCTCAGTCTGTTGTGATTGGTCTACTCTGCTCTGATTGGTCAGATGGCCCAGTCTGTTGTGATTGGTTTACTCTGCTCTGATTGGTCGGACGGCCCAGTCTGTTGTGATTGGTCTACTCTGCTCTGATTGGTCAGATAGCCCAGTCTGTTGTGATTGGTCTACTCTGCTCTGATTGGTCGGACGGCTCAGTCTGTTGTGATTGGTCTACTCTGCTCTGATTGGTCAGATGGCCCAGTCTGTTGTGATTGGTTTACTCTGCTCTGATTGGTCGGACGGCTCAGTCTGTTGTGATTGGTCTACTCTGCTCTGATTGGTCAGATGGCCCAGTCTGTTGTGATTGGTCTGGTCTGCTCTGATTGGTCGGACGGCTCAGTCTGTTGTGATTGGTCTACTCTGCTCTGATTGGTCAGATGGCCCAGTCTGTTGTGATTGGTTTACTCTGCTCTGATTGGTCGGACGGCTCAGTCTGTTGTGATTGGTCTACTCTGCTCTGATTGGTCAGATGGCCCAGTCCCAGTCTGTTGTGATTGGTCTGGTCTGCTCTGATTGGTCAGATGGCCCAGTCTGTTGTGATTGGTCTGGTCTGCTATGATTGGTCGGACGGCTCAGTCTGTTGTGATTGGTCTACTCTGCTCTGATTGGTCAGATAGCCCAGTCTGTTGTGATTGGTCTACTCTGCTCTGATTGGTCGGACGGCTCAGTCTGTTGTGATTGGTCTACTCTGCTCTGATTGGTCAGATGGCCCAGTCTGTTGTGATTGGTCTGGTCTGCTCTGATTGGTCGGACGGCTCAGTCTGTTGTGATTGGTCTACTCTGCTCTGATTGGTCAGATAGCCCAGTCTGTTGTGATTGGTCTACTCTGCTCTGATTGGTCAGATGGCCCAGTCTGTTGTGATTGGTTTACTCTGCTCTGATTGGTCAGATGGCCCAGTCTGTTGTGATTGGTCTGGTCTGCTCTGATTGGTTGGACGGCTCAGTCTGTTGTGATTGGTCTACTCTGCTCTGATTGGTCAGATGGCCCAGTCTGTTGTGATTGGTTTACTCTGCTCTGATTGGTCGGACGGCCCAGTCTGTTGTGATTGGTCTGGTCTGCTCTGATTGGTCGGACGGCTCAGTCTGTTGTGATTGGTCTGGTCTGCTCTGATTGGTCGGACGGCTCAGTCTGTTGTGATTGGTCTACTCTGCTCTGATTGGTCAGATGGCCCAGTCTGTTGTGATTGGTTTACTCTGCTCTGATTGGTCGGACGGCTCAGTCTGTTGTGATTGGTCTACTCTGCTCTGATTGGTCAGATGGCCCAGTCTGTGTGATTGGTCTACTCTGCTCTGATTGGTCAGATGGCCCAGTCTGTTGTGATTGGTCTACTCTCCTCTGATTGGTCAGATGGCCCAGTCTGTTGTGATTGGTCTACTCTCCTCTGATTGGTCAGATGGCCCAGTCTGTTGTGAGACAATAACTTATTTGTTGTGCACTTGTTGATCTTTAAAACTTTGCAGACCTTATACCTTCACAAACAGCTATATTACACGCTGCAGACTTTAATATGAATGTGTTAATGCATATTTGCATTTGCATTCAAAACAGAATTGTCTTGCTCATTTGTAATGTTTGCTGTAGAGACACATTATCACAACTCAAAGCTTCCCAGTCCATTCAGAACACGATATCGCCCTTTAATAAACTAACACATTTGTGTTGTTTTGCAGCTTTGTACTTCTATTATGTCTATTGTTTGGAGGGTTATTTTATTACAGAGCTGATGTCATTTCAATGGTACACCAATCTCTTTAAAATCACAATCTGTGTTCGTTCTTCCAGAAAGGTAGTTTCGGAGAGCGAAGTTATTAATTCAAACCGAGCCAGCCTAGCAGGTACAAAGAAAGACAAGCTAATTAAATTTGTAAAATGATTGGCGTGTAGATGAGAATCACAGTTAAACTAATGTACATGCACAATTTCTTTTTCAATGCGTTTTTTTTTTGCCAAACTTTCATAATGCCCCCGAATTATCTGATGTAAAGCAACATAAAAATCTTTGCAATTTAAAAAGGTGCACGATATAGAAATTGATTGATAACCAATTTTATATACATATATATATTGTTAACTTGTTGTTTTAATCAAATGCATAAATAATATAATATATTATATTAAAAATAATTGTATTATGGAAAAAACTGTGTTCACAACTACGATGAACTTTACATGCTTGAATTTAAATTATATTTTAATGTTTGATAGAAACAACTGATATCTTTAGAGCTTTTCTATACTTGCCATACTGTTTGAATTGCAAAGAAAAAAGTGCAGATATCTGCTTCAGATATGACTCATTTAAAAATGTGATAGTGATATTGTGCATCTGCATCTCTAATCAAAAACACTGTGCTCTGCTAATGTGAACATTTATTTATTTTTTCTTGCAAATGCAGATCACCTGATGCCAATTGCTAAGTCCACACAGCGCAGCTCGTGAGATCAGTTTAAGTTTTGCGTTCTGATCAGTTGTCGTCCCTAGTGTAGTGGTTAAATTTAGGATAGAAATGCGATAAGTGTGGATCATCTTGAAACCAGAACTCTTCCCGACCCTGGTGAAGAGCCGACTGGTCTGTATCGCTGCAATTATGGACACACTCTGACCCTGTAAACAATAGGAGACTCACACACTGACCCAGCCCCCTCTGTGCATTGATTATATTCTGCTGTCAGCAATCTCAAGTGTGCTCTGCGATGCGCACACACACACACACACACACACACACACACACACACACGAATGCATGCAGTTGCACCAGCTGAACTGCCGTTATTGTTTTGCACCTGTCACAGCAGTGCTTCAAACAGTGTGTGTGAGAGAGTGTTATAATCTGACATTAATATTTAATTGTTGCTTTGACAGCGGGTGGATGTTGAGGTTAAACCGTCTTGATTTGGGTGCTTTTTTTTGCATGGTTTTTGACACTCGGCATGCTTTTCTCAGAGAGAGAGAGAGAAGGAAAGGGGGAGGTTTGAATGTCTTCTCATCTCCGTTTGCTCGTGTTCAGACCTCCACAGCCAGACAGAACCATCAACCTTTATGACACCCAGAAAATTGCAGATTTACTCTAAATTATACACACGTCTGAAAGGAAACGGACACGTATGAGACCAGCAGACACACTGAAATGATTCTGGCTTGTTTTTGTTGCATCTTTGTGGATTTTGTGGTTGTCCTCCCTGAGCTTCAGAGCATCTGACCGGCACTTGGTGAGTTTAAGGAACGCTTCTTGTATTTTTTTTGGATGTTATTGGATGCATATTGCTAATTTTAATAACATAGAGTAGACTATAGATCAGTTGATGAATGCACATTTTATAATGTTTTTTGTGGTGGTTTTCTCTGAGCTTCAGAGCGTCTTTACCAACACTTGGTGGGTTTAATTAAATATTTTATGTTATTAGGTGGTTGTGTTTTATAGGTTTTCTGTTGGTTGTTTAGTTGTAGGTTTTGTTTTTGGTTTGGTTTTGGTTTGGTTTAGGTTTTGTTGTGCTTCTCTTTTGCATGCTGCTTTAGCACCGCTAATGCAATTCTAATATTGAAGATTATTATATTTACATGTATATCCCATATGCACATTCATTATTCCACACGAATCAAAACCCATCAGAACACCACCTGCAAAAGCCTAACATTGTGTTAGCAAGATATGCAGAAAACTTAAAGATGTCTAGTCATGTATTGTCTGTGAATTCCTCCTGACAGGCTTTAGTAAGGTGTAGTTTAGTTGTGGCTTTTGGCACGTGTCCGTACGTCTCCTTCAGCCGTGATCAAATGCATATTTAAACCTCCACTGTAATCAGTGTTTTCTCTTTTCAAGTGCGTGTGTGTGTGTGTGTGTGCAACGTAGCAGCATTGCGAGATCAAAGCACACGCACACAGCGTTTCAAGACACATCTGTCCGATTTCAAAGTGCACTGTGACACTGTGTGTTTTAGTGTCAAAATAAAAGTCCCGCTCCTGAAACATCGCCAAACAGAGAGACTTTTCGGCCAATGCCGATAATTAAAAAACATCGGCCGATATATCGGCCTTGGGAATGTACCGGTACATAGAAAACACCTCCACAAAACGCATGATTTGAGGAATCTTTCATGTCTGAAGCACAAACCCTGCAGGATAATGCACACATTAGAGGTTTGATCACATAATAGTGATGCTTGACTTGGCAAACGTAGATCTGTGCATTCGGTCTTAAAGTGACGACAGCCTAATAAACCTGCTGCCATCTCTGCCATTAATGTTAACCAAATAACAAAAGACAAAGAGAAAACCACTCACTGCTCTTGACTGAATAACTTTTGAATCTTTAATAAGAATACTTTTATATTTAATTCACTCAGTGAAGACTATGCATTGTATTATATTTTTATATTTGATTATTCAATGTCTGTAGTATTTCTTACTACACTGCTAAACTACAGTATCAGACATAAATGAGCTTTTACTCTTGTCCTGTTGTCGGCAGACTCAAGTGTGTGGAAACTGAACGCGCATCTGTATACGTCACAGATCCCGCAATATCATAATTAGTCTTTTTTTAGATTAATTAAATAAATGCTTTGTTCATAATAAAGAGGATGTTTAAGCTATGAAACTTGAAGTGTGTTTTAATGGTACCAAGACCTCTTATAAGTAAAAAAAAATCAAGGCAAATTATTTCTCATGAGCCTTGTAAGTTTTAGCAAGTTTCTATTTCAGAGAGAAACCCTGGTTGCAACTTTTTTGTAAAGGAATCAAGTTTTAGATGTGAATGTTGTGGCGCCTGGTAAGTGAATACATTTACAATGCATATGGGATCTATTGGGAGAATTTGATTATGGCTTGTGTTTTCCGTCTGCTTGCAGATTTATACCCTGTTGAAGCACCTCAGCTTCTTGGAATCATTTTTGAGGAATTTCATACCCTCATTGGAAACTTCTGGAAATATAACAATTGGGTCGTATTGTGGAAACCCACAGAACTGGACCGTTAGCGTATCATAAATGTTCCATTCCAAGCGTCTCTTCATCCCTGAAGCAGTTCATTAAAGAAAAAAAAAAAAAGCATTTGACCTTTAGTGGCCCGTTGCATTCTGGGAGCACCCTACAGGGATCGATGAGACCGTCACGTTTGGGTAATTAGCTGCCATTGTTCTGAGGTGAGAAGGAATTTGTGTCTGTATAGAAATCCAGCGTTGTTTCCAAACCATTGGTTCAAAGCGGAGATGCTGACACATGCAGATGAGCAGTGATGTTGCAGTGCGTAATTGTCAGAACATCTCAATTAATCCCTGATGGTCCATTCTTTGTGTACTCTGATGGTTGTACCTGTATGCTAAACTGTGATTTACAGTGTCAGCCTTGCGATCACCATTAGTGTCTTTGTGCGGTTCTGTTGTGGGTTTCATGAACCCTAATGAGGAGAAGTGGGCTAGACGACTGCCATACGTTTGTCTCCCAGAGGACTTCAATGATGTCTCAGACTCGAGCCTCGAGGCGATCTCTTCGCATCTCAAACACGTCTTCTAGAGCTGCCAAGAGCCATTTAATAACCAATTAAACATATTATAAAGTGATTTTAAAGTGACTATTTATCTAAGTACTAAGTTTGTCTGGTTTAAACCTGGCATTGTATATTACGAATATTGTTGGCTCCTTGACAAAATACTTTGTTCCTCTCTTATAATTTGTGTCATCTAAATGCATAATGTAAAATGATCAGACTGCTGGACGATAAAATCCCACACATTTTCTTCAGTCAAGATTTTTCTTCAAGACATCAAGGTTTTCTTTTGAAAAAAGGTCAATACTGTTATTCAGCAAGGATGCATTACATTAATCAAAAGTGACAGTAAAGACATTTATATTATGTTAAATGTTATTTATCAAAGAATCCTGAAAAAAACTATCACGGTTTTCTCAAAAATATGTGGCAGAACAACTGTTTTCAAATGTGTTAAAAATCACCCGCAAACATTTGAATAGTTAGAATAATCTAGTTTTCTTCCTGTTCCTAGTGTAGTCTGTTTCCTTCATTGGCTTGATGTTGCATCTGTTGACATACTGAATAATGTATGAAGCTGACGGTGCGCTGCAGTTTTAATCTGTTCTGTAAAATCATCCTGTTGCGCTCTGATCTGTTCAGATATTAAGTTTGACTAGAGCTGAAGGAAACAGATTATATATAAACTACCTGTATATATTGCTTTATTTTTAGCAAGAGAGTTTTTCTCTTTGGATTCAGGGTCTCTATTGATCTATTTTTCACTAACGAAAACGCTCATACCTTTGTGCAGGTGATAGAATCTGATATTTCTGTAGTTAGTAAGATCTGACTCTCATGTTCTCTCTCCACGTCGCGGGATTCCAGAACGTGTTCTATTCGTTCTCTGGGGTTCCGCTGTCGCCATGGTGATGGAATCCCCCACTTAACTGAGAGTGATGCAGAGTTAGTGTTCATCAGCCTTGTGTCGCTCGCTCCGAGTGCCATTTGTTTGCAAGAACAGGTGTGTGTGTGTGTGTACACATGTTTTTCTATCCTGGTGGGGACTTAAACCTGAATGCACACAGACTCATAGGGACTCGTGTCACTGTGGGGACCTAAATTGAGGTCCCCATGGGTAAACACACTTATAATGATACAGAATAATACAGAAGGTTTTTTTTTTTTTATGTAAAAATGCAAAATGTTTCCTCTGATGGGTAGGTTTAGGGATGGGGCAGTGTAAGGGGATAGAATATACAGTTTGTACAGTATAAAAACCATTACGTCTATGGAGAGTCCTCAGAAAGATAGTAAACCAGACGTGTGTGTGTGTGTGTGTGTGGAGTTAAAAAGTTACCATGGTAATCAATCATCATGGTATCCACCATAATATAATATAAATTGTTACTATAAAAACTGTAATAACTTATTTGTCCATGTTGGCCTACAAAGCTATTTGTTTAATTAGATTTCTCAGTAGTGTAGCTCGCCCTTTTAGTACAAACGCTATTTTATTGGTTAACTTGCAGGTTTGTGTTTGACACCTGCCAAGATTTCAGTAATCTAGTCTAGGGTCGCATGGTCATCAGCCAACTGTTTTGAATCAGAATTACTGATGCCTGATTCATTAACTTTGGATTTGGATTGAATCTCTCACAGGATTCGGATTGAATCCCTCTGTAATTGGGAGCTGTTTCTTATTGCTCTTGGGAGCCGATTCTTTTCAATGAATCAGCCAAATGTGTTCGCAAATGTGACCCTGGACCACAAAACCCAAGGTCAATTTTTGGAAATTGAGATTTATACATCACGAATAAGCCGAATAAATAAGCTTTCCATTGATGTATGGGTTGTTAGGATAGGACAATATTTGGCCGAGATACAACTATTTGAGAATCTGGAAACTGAGGATGCAAAAAAATCGAAGCATTGAGAAAATCGCCTTTAAAGTTTTCCATTTATGTTCGCGACTGTGCAGCATTCACTCACAAAAATAAATGTTTTATATATTTACGGTAGGAAATTTACAAAATATCTTCATGGAACATGATCTTTAATTAATATCCTAATGATTTTTGGCATAAAAGAAAAATCGATCATTTTGTCCCATACAATGTGTTGTTGGCTATTGCCACAAATATACCCGTGCGACTTATGACTGGTTTTGTGATCCAGGATCACAAATGTGCAGTCTGAATTATTTTTATACTACTAATAGTGCTAGAACATGTATAACTTGACCTTCTATTTCAAGTGTGACAATTGAACCTGAAGTAATATTACCATCTCTTTCTAGACTCATCATTTGATTAGCCTGCCAAAAAATCGAAACACAAAATTAAATTTAAATATCTACATAACTCTTTTTTTTGTGTGTGACACCACTCACTAAATGAAACTTGAGGTCATGTGACAATGTAGCATACGCCTTTGTGCATTTTTCTTAAGAATAGTAGGCAGTGTAAAGTACATACTCTGCAGTACGTTAGTATTGTATTCTGAGCGCAGCCTTTGTATGTGCAAGTTGAAATATCTCCCCCTCCTAATCTGAAAGTCCTTGTGTCCTCTCCACAGATCCGTGAAGAGCTCTCTCTCCATCTTCAGCCTGAGACGTGAACCTCAGAAAGACTCTTTAATGAATCAGTATTCGCCGCTCGATGCCATGGCGTTCAAGTGAGTAGTTGTTTGCTTCTGCAGATGTGTTGAATGCTTGCTCTGTTGTCCTGCTTGTTCTCCTGTATGATCTCAGTCCCTATCATCAGGTTAGCAGGGATGGGGTTACGTCTTCAGGCAAACGCATGGAAAACACTGGCATATAAAGGGTCTCTTCTCCGAGGGCCCCTTGGAGACGTTTGGCATTTGCATGGAAGCTGATTAGCATTCTGTCTTGGCTGAGTCGAGTTTTCTGATGCTGGATGCTTGTTGGCTGCTCTCTCGTTTTCCTTTTTGACCCAAATTCCTGTTTTGTTTTCTTTTTATTTCTCTTTCTCTCCTGCTTGCCTTTGCCAGTTCGCAGACAATAAGGAATGAAAATAATGACCATCTTCATTGGTGTTGGTCAGCTAAGGGTGTTTCGAAAGAATTTGATACACAAATGCTGATGTTTTTTTGATAGTGCTTTTGAATGTACTCTCCGCAAGTATTGCAGCTTTATGGAATGTGTCAGAAGCAGAACACAATTCATAAAGGAACACAAGTATATGTTTGGTTTGTTACCTCACACAGGAACACAATAATTCAGGTTAAAGGGATATTTCACCCAAAAATGAAAATTGTGTCAGTAATGACTCTCCCTCATGTTGTTCCAACCCCGTAAGACTTTCGTTCATCTTCGGGACACAAATGAAGATATTTTTGATTAAATCTGAGAGCTGGATCACTCCTCCATAGGCTTCTAAGGGATCGAAACTTGCCGGCCCAGAAAAGTTATTAAAGACATCGTTAAAATAGTGCGAGTGACTCCAGTGGCTCAACCTTAAGTTTATCAAGCGATGAGAATACTTTCTGTGCGCAAAAAACAAACAAAATAACAACTTTATTTAACTATTCATTTCCTTCTCTGTGGGCCGTGAGATTTCACGTAGTGAAACTGCGCAGCGCTTCTGTGTTGTACGTCACACGCATCACACACACACACACACACACACACACACACACACACATGACCAGCGTCGGCCAATAGTGAGCCTACGTGTGACGTACGACACAGAAGCGCTGCGCTGTTAAGGCCTGTTCACAATGGGACGAATTTCGCGCGTGATATTCGCCGACGTTTAACGCCTCGTGACTAAACAAAGACCGCCAATGTGAGTGTGCACACCGACACGCAAAAAAACGCCTCGCGTAAAAGCGTCCCTTTTTAAAAAACGCCTCGGGTTCGTTTTTTTTGTTTGACGCGCTGTGTCAAAAACTATCCGACCAATGAGATTGGCGCTTTTGCTCACGTGTCTGGAGCGTCTGAAGTTACAGTGAAACACAACTTGGGGGCGCTCAATCACACAACGGTCTTGCCGAGCACACATGCGTAACGGCGAAGAAGATATACGCCAAGTAGCGTCTACACTGCCGGGAAGAAATAAGCCGAGGAAGATGCAAGGCAAGATGAATGTATAGAGCTGCTGGTCTCGTTGGTGTCGGAAAATGAAGAACTATATGACAAACGCGACAGCGACTACAAAAATCTTGATAAAAGAGAACTGTTATGGAGTGGTAGTGCAGAGCAAATGGGCGCCATCTAATGTCAGGGAATGAATGTGCATGTTCACTCGGCTCATCGTCAGCGAAAATCGCTTGGGTGTGAACACAAAAAACGCGTTGAAAAACGCTGGCGAATAACGCGCGCCAATATTCGTCCCGGTGTGTACGAGCCTTTACACTACGTGAACTCACTCAAGGCCCACAGAGAAGGAAATTAATAGTTGAATAAAGTCGTTATTTTGGGTTTTTTTTTTGCGCACAAAAAGTATTCTCGTCGCTTGATAAACTTAAGGTTGAGCCACTGTAGTCACTTGGACTATTTTAACGATTTCAATCCCTTAGAAGCCTATGGAGGAGTGATCCAGCTCTCAGATTTAATCAAAAATATCTTCATTTGTGTTCCGAAGATGAACGAAAGTCTTACGGGGTTGGAACAACATGAGGGCGAGTCATTACTGACACAATTTTCATTTTGGGGTGAACTAACCCTTTAAGTGGGGTCAAGAAGGGATGCGTAGGGATATTAGAAATAACTGTCTTAGCAAATATATATAGGCCTACATTTAATTAAATTGTAGCTTTCGTGTTTTGGCTATCGCATTAGGCCATATCATGACATTGATTTTATTTCGATGTATATTATGCAGCCCTTGGATCTGCATTCACTTGTGTAGAGTATGTTTTTGGCTTAATGATTCTGTCCTGCGTTTTACTTTCTAATTTTTGAATATAAAGGCATTGGAAAACTTTGACTTAGTCAGGGAAAGTAATGAATATTTAATATCCATGAAAATAATGTGATTTGCAGCGAAGTGCCTCTTACTTGCTGGTTCTTGTACCTCTTATGAAAGTGATGGATTGGACTCCAGATCAGCAGGAAAATCCCGATGGCAAATGAAGTTGTCAGTCAACGCTGACGTCTCTGTTAGTGATCGACGGACGTTTCCATCCGGTGGAAAGTGTTGCAGCGACTCTTGGAAATTTGGACAGCCCGCTGAAACAGTCCCATAATTCAATGCAGTTTCCCTGATTTTCTTGAGAATAAGCAATTTGTTCTTAGTCATTATTTTCTAATGGTGTCAGCAACCCTGAATCAGAGCTTAGATGCTATTTCAGTTCAGTTTCAAGTCTCAGTTGCTATTTAAATTTGTATTCAGTAACGCACAGTACAATATGTTGCTATATTGTGAATGTAGTCATGGATATTATTATTTTAACACAATTTTCCTATAAATACAAACCATTGAGATGGCAAGCCTTTAGTCTATCATGTCTTTTTAAATCAACAACAGCTGCAGACGTAAAATCCTCCGAAGACATATGGAAGTGACAAGCTTGTTGACGAGTTTTTGAAAAAGATCAAAGGTAACCTAGCAACCAGTGCGCGCGGCTGATCGGAGGCCCCCGGTTTAGCCGTCCTTTGTATCGCCTGTGCTCGTGAGTTTTGTAGCACAATTGTTTGCGTGGAGGAATGATAAATGTGCTGCCAAAAAGACGTAAAGAAAACACGGAGTATGAGAACGAGGGATGCGCGCTGTCATTGGGTCCGGAACAAAGACTCCCTCTACTCAAGACTACTTGAGATTCATGTCTGTCTTTCTCTCATTCTCTTTCTCTCGTTCTCTCTATGTCTTGTGTCTGAGTTAATATTGACAGATTTTTTTGGGAGAACTGTAGTGACGACTACTTCATTTTGTTCTCTTTTACTCTTCGCAAGACTTGTTCAGACAGTATAATTATTGAATGTGATTTGTACACATAAAAAGGTCATGTCATTCTAAACTTGGATGATTTTCTTTCTTCAGTAGAGCACAAAAGCTGAACAAACATAGTGACCATGGGCTGTTAAGATCCTAAATGACAGGAAAGGATGATAAATGCACCTTCAAATTTTGAGTTAACTATATGTTCAAAGTCTTCTGAAGTGATCGGTTTGTGCTTTTCCGGAGCTCAACAGCCCCTGGTCACTGTATGATGATTTACGGAAAAGTGTTGTGCGGAAATTCTGCCTAACTTCTGCTTTTGTGTTGCATGAAAAAAGGAAAATTAAATAATACACGTTTATATCTGGTTTAGTGTATAATTAAAAAAAGGTTTATCTGCTTATTGACCCAGCACACACTTTGGTCTGCCTGGATTTGACAAGATTGTTAAATACAGAAAATAATTAACTTATAAGTAAGCATTCTCTGAAACAGCAACAACGAAAGCTTCAAACAGCTCCATTTCAAAAAGGTGTTTTGAGAAACATTATATGAGACAAAAAAAGGTCTTTAATTGTAATTAAATTGCATTGTGCCATTTTCACACAAAAAAAAAAAAAATATATATATATATATATATATATATATATATATATATATATATATATATATTGGCCACTTAGTATTATTTTAAAAAATGAACCAATAATTTAACATTTAAAGTTTTAATTTAATTAATGAAAGTTTCACCATCTCAAAAAATTTGATTATTATTACAAAATTAAGGAAAAGTTCACAAATGAATAAACTGCATTGTGCCATGTCGAAAAAAGGTATTATTATTAAAAATTAACCGTAATAAATTAATACAAAATTAAATTAATGAAAATGTCACAAATTAAATTAATGAAAATTTCACAAATTAAATTAATGAAAATTTCACACATTAAATTAATGAAAATTTCACACATTAAATTAATGAAAATTTCACAAATTATATGAAATTAAATTTCATTGTGCCATCTAAAAATATATTATTATTAAAAAATTAAGATGTATAAAATAATCAAGATCCACCATTTATCGGATGGACGACGTCACACACTCCAGCTAAACTGATCAGCATATGAACAGTTTGAGATCACATGACCTGGAGCTGATTTAGTTCAAAGGTCAAGCTCCTCTGACCCGTCACCTTCAGGCTGCCGTAACAACTCTGATTCAGTCCAAACAAACGGGAAGCAGCTGCCAAAGACCATGTGAGAGTCAATCATTTACAGATATTACTTGTTGCCTGATGACTTTAGGAAATCTGGAGTTAATCGAGAGGAAGATGATAAACGTCCTAATAAACGTCATAACTTCCTCCTCCTCTGTGAAACACAAAAGGTGATTTTAGACGGATTGTTCCTGCTTCTCTTTTTCGTACAATGGAAATAAGACCTTGCGTTACTTTTTTAAGCTAAAAATCAGCCAGAGTAGTGACTTGTGCGATCACTTTATGTGAGAATCAGACTGAAATTTAAACTGTTGTTCACTAAAAACCTTCACTAGGACTGCATGATTTTGGGAGAAATATCTAATTGCATTTTCTTTCTAATTTTTTTTTATTGTTACAATTTTTAAAAAGCTCCAGGTTTGCTCTGCTTGTTTGTAGGGCTGCACAATTTGGCAAAAAATGTTTTGTGACTATATATCAGTGTGACTATAAAATAATAATAATTCATTATTATTATTATTTGATTTAACATACTTTTATTTGTATAGCACCGTTAATACATAAAATGAAGCTCAAAGGCCAGCACATAGATTTTTTTTTATTAAATAATATAAAATATAAAAATAAAAGTGGAAAAATATTAAAATAATACTACTAAAAGAGAAAAAACTGGTGGATTTGTGCCTACTACAAGCCAGGCGTTCAATTGCCCTTTGCTGGAAGAATACAAGTTGTCCTTCCCTTGGACTTTGGCTGAAAAACTTGATATCCAGTTTGGCCCTTGAGAAGCTTACGTATGTGATCAAGGGGAAGTCTTCTGAATTTTATGAAATTTGGGAGATGTTCTTGAGATTTGTTAAAGAAGGAGATATTGAAGAGGCTATAGATGTGTAAAGTTGTAGTATATGCTTAATGCTGAACAGGAGTGTATGATATAAAGCACTGTATGTTTACGGATTTTTTTTATTTATTATTTTGTATTTATTTTATATATATTTTTACGACTGCCAGGGTTAATGTGGAGGGGGAGGGATTTGAGTAAGTTATGTTTGTATTAAGTTTATGTTATGTTCGTGTGTTAAATGTGTTGTAAAATTCAATAAAAACATATGTCAAAAAAAAAAAACTACTACTACTAATAATAATAATAATAAATACAAATATTAAAATATAATATTTCACTGTAAATATAAAGTATATAAAAATCATTAATTTATTAAAGTTTACAATTCTAATATTTATAACAGTCTTAAAGGTCCCGTTCTTCGCGATTCCATTTTGCAAACTTTAGTTAGTGTGTAATGTTGCTGTTAGTGCATAAATAATACCTGTAAAATTAAAGTAAATTGTGAGAAAAATACTGTGTTTTTTTACACGCGAAACATGAACACATGTTATTTTGCACACTGTAAACACAATCATAGCTTCAAAAAAACACGAAGAACGGGACCTTTAAAGGCACAATTTTTGGATTAAAATGGACAAAAACCAGTAGAATACTGTTATGTATTTTGTTGTTTTGTGTACTTCTATTATTCCAAATGTTATTATCCTACAATTTTAACAGATCCAGATAAATCAGCTGTTTTATCCAGTGTAACGGCCCGTGACATTACGTCGCCGGTCAATGACATCACATCCACGTTATCTCCGATTTCCAGTTTTACTCCCGTAGAAACCATGCAAACCAAAGACGTTTTAATATATTATGTGTTTTATTAGACAGGTGAGCAACTCTTTGGAAACCTTTATCAAGAGGAAACCAATCATTCTTACATAGCTCGACACGGCTAGTCTTATTGTTTGAATCTCTCGTTTTCTTGATTTACCGCGAGTAACATGTTCGTACCTCAAGTTGCTAACAGTATAATCAGAAAGAGCTTTATTTGTAGTAACAGAATACAGCATTTTCTCTTCAATATTAACTGAAGCAACACAAGTATCCAGCTTTTATTAATATGATATTCTAATATCGATGTAGCTTAATGCTATGTGTTGCAAGTGTAAGAGTAACGTTATGACATAACTTTCAACACACTCAAATGTCTATTAGAATGATTGTTTTTTGACCAAGTAAAACAGCGCTGCGTTACCCCGCCGTTTTAATTCCGCACATTAGAATAAAATAAAATGCAATGTTTTTTAAGTGATCAAAACGAAACTGTAACAAATTGTAAGTTTAGGGAGGAAGGACATTAAACGTAACTTTATTCGTAAAATAAACATAAGCAACAAAACGAAAGGAGCGTCAGCGTAATAACCACAGCAAGGTCAAATGTCCCGGGCTCTTGGACTGATTCATACCACAGTAAAATTAAAAATGTAATACATTTGCTCTAGGGGTATAACGGTTCACAAAATTCACGGTTCGGTTCGATACGATACACTTGTGTCACGGTTCGGTGCGTTTTCGATACAGCAAAAAGAAAGAAATGCCAGAGAAAGTCGTTGATTTAATTTTTTTAATTATATTTTTATTAAAACTAACATATGATATTTTTTTACTTTGAGCAATGATGGAGCTATACTTGACTTTTCTTAGGAGCTTATAAAATGAAACGGCTCCTTGGACAAAATGAAATGTAATATTGCAGTAGTTATAAACAAGGTTTATTTTAGTTCAGATTAACATTTGAGGGCAGCAATTGTATTCATAATGTCAAAATAAAACCGACGTTGTGTTACTGCATTATAGCCTACTATTCCTGCCACACTCCCATGGTTACAGTTAGTAGTGTTACTACAGTAAACCCATGGTGAATGTTGCTGATCTGTGGACACTGGATAGTTCATTCATGGCACAATGTTTCTTCCTGGTTTCCACGTCAGCGCTGTTTGATCCGTTAATAATGGAGAAATGTGAATGTTTCTCACTAGATCTCGCAGCGATGTTATTACTTCAGTGGGGAATTCAAATGCTTTCTTTACTGGATTTGGCTGTGTAGTGACAGTGCTGATGATTAAGATCGGCTCGCGCTGCATTGGTTAAAACTGATAAACGGTCCGTCAACCACAATAACGAGTGGCTCAGTTTCGTTCCGCTTACATTACATTTGCCATTTGATGTTGGGGAATGTTGTGGTCACGCCAGCGTCTCTTACATTATAAGCGCGCTTGCCATGCGCGACGTGCCTACATTTGAAATAACGAAATGTTGGTCGGCAGGAAAAATGGTCCAACGAACCATTCGGTTTAAAAATGCGTACCGTAAACCGAACCGAAAGCCTCGTACCGAAGGGTTCAATACGAATATGTGTATCGTTACACCCCTAATTTGCTCACTTATGAACACTATTTCTGCCCGAGTCCCGTTGGATTGATTTCCAATGGCTGTGGAGGTGACAACGAAAACTCCCACAATCCCACACTCATTCACGGCGTCATCAAGCTACGCCTTTGTTTTGAACAAGCGACCTCTAGCGGTGAAACTCGCATACTGTGCCTTTAAAGTAAGCATGAAATTTGGTTGGGAAGATTTTCAGCAATAAATTGAATTATTTTTTTTTTTGGTATAGATTAGATTAGTAAAGATTAGTATATGATAATCGAACTATTCCGACTTCTCATGCCCGTTTTGAAATGTATGAGAGAACTGAAGTTGATTAATAACTCATTTCCCGTCTCCTCTGAGAGCATTGCTTGAGTTATCACAGCCTGCATTGAAATATAACAATATCGTCCTCTTGTTTTGTAGTGCCACAGTCTTCGTCTCATCAATCAAACCCGTTTGTTCTCCGATCTCAACGGCCACAATCGAATCGTCGTCTCTGCGTTCGATAATAGAAATCCTCCATTATGAAGAGGGCGACCTGTGACATCTTCACTTCCTCGCGGTGTGTTCGAGTGTGACTGACGGCTCGTCCGCCGGATGTTAATGACACGTTTTGTGTGTAATGTCAGAAGAGTCGTGTGACTGTTTCCTCTCGCTGTAAAGGGACGCGACCTTTGACCCGCAGCTCATCAATTCTAGTCCGCTGTCAGTGATCTGACAAGAGATCCAGACACCTGCCACAGCGTGTGTGTGTATGAAACAAAAGATGAATGATGCTCTGAATGTCAACTGGATATTGAGAACATCAGTTTGTATTAGTGTGTGTGTGTATTGGGAAGCTTGTTTGCAACGTATCTGCTACAAGCTGCTCATAACTGATTAAATTACAGTTTAGAAAACTAGTTTCCTAGTTTTTGCTACTAGCTAATATAGCTAACTACATTAAGTTACATAAGTGGCAAATTTGAACATCTATGCCATTCATATTTGTAAATATTTTGTCTTTTTAAGTTAGGTTTTTTTGGAAACATCTTTTTATTATTTGATTTTATATATATATATATATATATATATATATATATATATATATATATATATATATATATATATATATATATATATATATATATATAAAAATATATAAATATAAATATATATATATATATATATATATATACTTATTATATATAAAATAATAAAAAGATGTTTACAACGAGAGAAAACTCACAAGCCACTTCAGACATCATGCACAAAATGTTTCACCAACATCCGGCACGCCTCACTTATTTATATAACTGAATTGATATAGGGATAAACAGCAATCTTTAACTAAAGGTTAATTTGTTACAAAAAAGTTGTTTTTAAGTGAATCAGTTATTTGAATTTTAATGATTTTTTTAATGAATCTCCTGAAATAAATATTTGTCAGGACTACATGGCACATTCCTGGAGAATGTTTTTTATTATGATATTTCAAATTGTGATGTACATTTTGTTGCATTGCATTAACCTCAAACCTCATTAGTTACTTTTCAGAAACAAGTTTTTCCGTCAGTTGTGTTCCTCTACTAACCCACCGCAGATATATACATGTGTGAATCCTCAGACCGGATGAGCAGACGTCTGAGGAGTCATCAGTCAAACGAAGCACTGAATCAAATTGAGACTGACATCAGGAAGACATTAGCATGCAACATAATCCGTAATTGGGACATTGTGTTCCTGCCCTGCGCAGGGGCCTGTGTTTGTGTGCGCTGGCATTACGTCCGCATGACTTGCTGTGATTGTGTGTGACTGGTTTGTTCACCCCTCGACTCAGTCCCGGTTAACACACACATGCTTGAGCGCTTTCTCTCTGACCTACACTAAATTGTATTCCTGATTGTTTCCTTTGCAAAGGTTAATGATCTCATTGATATTAACCAGAACCATAACTAATCAAAAACACAGCAGCTACTTGTTTATTTTCAGTTTTGCTTTGATTTAAATGCTTAAATGTGCATGTGGTGGTTTTCCTGGTTATTAAATGTGCATGGAAGGGTAAACTGAGCTCAGATGCAGTAGGGAATAAATGACTAAATTGATTGAGAATAACTTGAATTTTCAAGTAACCTGATTCCCTAAGGATTTAACCCTTATCCCAATGAAGATGAAAACTTTCATTTTCTGGTTGTCATAGTCTCATTAAGTTACAATTAAAGTTAGTGAGTCCATGCTAATGTACAAACCTAAAATAGCTAACTGTTCTCACGTCATGTACAGTGTTAAAAACACATAAAGGAAGGTCTACAATTTAGTGCCTCTCCATATTAAACTGGTTAAATGTAGATTCATTGAATCTTACCCTGCGTTACATGAACAGTGTTGATCTTGGATTTAGTGATCATGACGACCGTTTCTCCCGCTTGCATTGTGATCTGAAACCCCTCGCTTCCAAATTAATCTTGTTAACCACCATATTTATATAAAAAAAAAACTTTTATATATCCCTCCATGAAATATTTAATTCCCACATGAATTCTCCTCGACGAGAGGTGGTCCGTCTGTGGCCAAAATGTATCAAAAACATCTTGACAGCTGTAATTGTAAGACAGTTAGCAACTCCCTTTGTTTGTCTGAGAAAGCAACAGTAACCAAGCTGGGCTTACCGATAGGTCATTTGTGTTTTGGAATGTACTGCAACAGGTTTAAATGCATCCAAGGTGAAAAAAAAAATCATATCATCAATTGCAGCATCAACTCTTTTCTCAGTGTCTGAAACAGTTTAATAAAAGATTCAGTCTCTCTAAATCCGCCTTTCAGAGACCCTGCTCTGATTGGTCAGATGGATCAGTCTGTTGTGATTGGTCTACTCTGCTCTGATTGGTCAGATGACCCAGTCTGTTGTGATTGGTCTACTCTGCTCTGATTGGTCAGATGGCTCAGTCTGTTGTGATTGGTCTACTCTGCTCTGATTGGTCAGATGACCCAGTCTGTTGTGATTGGTCTACTCTGCTCTGATTGGTCAGATGACCCAGTCTGTTGTGATTGGTCTACTCTGCTCTGATTGGTCAGATGGCCCAGTCTGTTGTGATTGGTCTAGTCTGTTGTGATTGGTCTACTCTGGTCTGATTGGTCAGATGACCCAGTCTGTTGTGATTGGTCTACTCTGCTCTGATTGGTCAGATGGCTCAGTTTGTTGTGATTGGTCTACTCTGCTCTGATTGGTCAGATGGCTCAGTCTGTTTTGATTGGTCTACTCTGCTCTGATTGGTCAGATGACCCAGTCTGTTGTGATTGGTCTACTCTGCTCTGATTGGTCAGATGGCTCAGTCTGTTTTGATTGGTCTACTCTGCTCTGATTGGTCAGATGACCCAGTCTGTTGTGATTGGTCTACTCTGCTCTGATTGGTCAGATGGCTCAGTCTGCTGTGATTGGTCTACTCTGCTCTGATTGGTCAGATGGCTCAGTCTGCTGTGATTGGTCTACTCTGCTCTGATTGGTCAGATGGTTCAGTCTGTTGTGATTGGTCGACTGCTTACAGCACGTGCTGGAAACTACTCCTTTTTAAATGCGTATGATACCTTTGCTTAAGATTGTACGCATTATTATTGCCACTGCTGTTGTGTGTGTGATTAAATCATAAGTGTGTTAGTACATGCAGATTCGCTGCAGTCCAAAAACCAAGGCACACATTTTAATGTCCGTATGAGTGTTTCAAGACTGTAAAGTCTGTAAAACAGGCTATTAAAACCATTGATTTTAAACCGCAGCAATCTACCCTCAGTGCAACATCCTTTTAAAGGTTGAATTTTTAACTACAAGTCAAAATGGCAAAACATAAAGGGCTGCTCTGGTAGAGACGCACTGATGCATGTTTATTTTGATATGACCAATACTTGTGCTTTTTAATTTTGTTTCAGTTGGCAAACTGAAGGATATGGATAACTGTTTAATCCTTTAGAAATCTGGTTTATAATTGAAAATGTCTTCCAACGTCTGACCAATGCAACTAATAATCAACTTGATTCTGGTTTAAAAATAAATCAGTGCTAATATTTGCAGTATTGTGTTTTTAAATGTTCGTCTGCTCATTTATATAGTGTGCATGTTCTCAATTTTGATGTCTGTGTGTATTTCCACTTCGGCTTTAATGAAGTGTTTTCTCCTCTGCTCTTCTTCCATTTGTGTGTGTGATGTTTAACATCCATCCATCCATTCATACAGTCAGACTCCATGATAACCCTCTCCTCATCTCTGTGTCTCTCTTTAGCCGGCGGATTTTATAATTCTCTCTGAAGGACGGATCTTCTGGTCTAGTCGAGCGTCGTGGAAGAGTTACAGGTCAGAAACTCCCTCCTCATCTGTGTGGTTTGGGGCTTTCGCTCTCTGATTTGCGCTGAGCTGCGATGACATCACTGCATGAAGCCCTCGGACGGTCCCTCCTGTTGCTGCTCTTGCGTTTTAAAGCTGCATGTTTCTTTTTGCTCACCTCGATCTTTTGGTTGATTTTGGAAATCCTTCTCGTCCATCCCAAATAATATTTTTTTTCCTTCTGCTTGGTTGTGCTCTCCAACTTTTCCTGCAGTTTATCCTTCTTTTCTTCATTTGTTTAATATCTTCTTTCTGGCTTCATGGTTCTTTGCCTTTTATTCCATGTTTTATGCTTGAGTTTGTTTTGGTTATTTGTGAGAATTCAATTCTCTCTATCTATCTGTCGTCATATTAATTAAGCAGAGAAAGGAAACTTGAGTGTACGACTTGGACTTGAGTCGCAGTTAAGTTGCAGAAAAAAAAACTTTCAGACTCGTGAACAACTGACTCGAGACTTGACTTGGAGTTAAAGGGTTAGTTCACCCAAAAATGAAAATTGTCATTAATGACTCGCCCTCATGTCGTTCCAAGCCCGTAAGACCTCCGTTCATCTTCGGGACACAGTTTAAGATATTTTAGATTTAGTCCGAGAGCTTTCTGTCCCTCCATTGGAAATGTATGTACGGTATACTGTCCTTGTCCAGAAAGGAAATAAAGACATCATCAAAGTAGTCCATGTGACATCAGTGGGTTAGTTACAATGTTTTGAAGCATCGAAAATACATTTTGGTCCAAAAATAACAAAAACTAGGACTTTATTCAGCACTGTATTGTCTTCCGGTTCTGTTGTGGATCCGCGATCACGAGTCCGCAGTGACGCTGCTGACGTAAGACGCTGCTGACGTGTGTCTGGTCGTCCGTGTATTCGGGTTCAAATAAATATGGCTGGGCAAAAAAATGCAAGTCTTCCTCTGTGTGGAAATCCTTAGACATGTTTGTGAAGATTATTTTGTTTCCAGCGTGCGTCTCCCTCAGACTGTAAACGAAGCTCGGGCGCACCAGACACACGTCAGCAGCGTCTTACGTCAGCGGCGTCACTGAACGCGGATCCACAACAGAACCGGAACACAATACAATGCTGAATAAAGTCATAGTTTTTTATATTTTTGGACCAAAATGTATTTTCGATGCTTCACAACATTGTAACTAACCCACTGATGTCACATGGACTACTTTGATTCTGTCTTTATTTCCTTTCTGGACAAGGACAGTATACCGTACATACATTTCCAATGGAGGGACAGAAAGCTCTCGGACTAAATCTAAAATATCTTAAACTGTGTCCCGAAGATGAACGGAGGTCTTACGGGCTTGGAACGACATGAGGGCGAGTCATTAATGACATAATTTTCCTTTTTGGGTGAACTAACCCTTTAAAAGGATAGTTCACAAAAAAATTGTGAAAATTCTGTCATCAAATCTGTATGAATTCCTGTATGAAACACAAAAGAATATATTTTGAAGAATGACGATAACCAAACAGTTGATGGGCCCCGTTGACTTCCATCGTATTTTTTTGGGTCAACTTGAGCGTGAGTAAATGAGACAATTTCATTTTTGGGTGAACTATCCCTTTAAAGACAGAGACTTTTGGTCATTTTGGTAGGCATTCCCAATTACTTTCTCCCTACTACCCCACATGACAACATGAAACACCTTGGTTTCCTATTAATATGAGCTGCAGCAACAAATATAAACACACCAAGCCAGCGTTATTACATATTATACCATCTGAAGGCATGCATATTCATCACCCATCCGAAAAGTGCTGTTATATACATGAACAACAAACAGTAACAATATAGCAAAGTCCTACCTTGTGATAATATCTGTGCTAGTTAATTTGTAAAGCAACCGATTAATCCAAAGGAGAGCTGTGGTGTTGCACAGCTGTCAAGAGGCTTGCTTGCTGACCATTTTCAAGAAGTGCATGTTTCCATCCTTTTCATGTTTTTTTTTTCCCAAAGTGTTTGCTACCAAATGCATGCCTATAATATTTGGATATTATAGCATGCATATGGTAGCAAAAACGTACTTGTATCTGGACTGAACGGACACTTCCATACGCATTTTTTGACCCTGCCCGACTCATTTCTACAGATCGCTTTGTTGAGTCGTGTTATATATATATATGTGTGTGTGTGTGTATATAAATATATATATGAAGCGCTGTGTGTTTATATACAATGTTTGCTATTTTAGACATATATAAATAAGATTTTTTATGTATTTATATATTTTTGTCCGAAATTATTTTTTTTAATGGGGGTGACATTGAAGAACAACAGGTTTGTTTTTGGTTTGTGGTGTTTTTTTTAATTTTTTTTTTAAGAACATATGAGTGGTATTGCATATGCAAAACTCACTGCCACAATGTTAGTGTGACCTGAATGGTTGCTGGATTTTATTTTGTATTTCTTTTTGCTGTTTTCTGGTCCAGCAGGTGAAAATGGTGCATCTGATCACTTAGTAGCAACTACACACCTCTGCTCAACAAGAAAACCAAGTTTGGATTGTAGTCCTCTCACCCAGTTCTTGTTTTGGATATACATACTTCTGCGTAACTCGATCCAGAGTTCGGATTTGTATTGAAGGGTGATTTAAACGCCGTTGTGTTCTTCAGAAGGAACTATAATCCTGGTACAGTAGCTTATTGTTAGTGGGACGTGAGTATTTAAATTGCAGTTAAACATGCTCATCTAGATGGACGGTTCTCAGCCAGAATTGGTTGCGATGTGGGTAGTCAGAAGTCTGTAATGAAATGAATCCGTGTCTGGCTGTCAAAATGAGCATTTACTCTTGCTTGCCAAGTCCCAGACAAACACTGTGGAGGTGCTGGAAGAGCCGGAGGATGCTGGGAGTTTTCACAAAAGAGCCCAGAAGGGGTTTTTTTGTTCATACTGAACCTTAAATCTGAGCGTGAAATCAGTGCCATGCTAAAGATGGTGCCGTGTTACAATACTGACCATGGAGTGTGACAGTGAGGAGTGTCATGGGTTTTACTCTTGTTTTAAAGACTCGTCCGGGCAGAAAAAGGCACCTTAATTAACAGGAAACAGGCTGATGTATCGCACAATAAAACCGCTGTGTTTATGGAGCTAGTTCAGTGTGGCCTGCCGTGAGGGGTCTTTACTCACTGCTAACTGTGTGTTTCATTGACATTTTTGAAATTGTCTTCAATGATGGGCGAGTTCATTTTAAGTCTTATGTTTAAAAAGGGTCATTCCACACATTTGTGGCATTTGTTTTTCCACATGTAATGTTGTTAAAGTTATAAACAATGAAATAAAATAATGTAATATAATATAATGTAAATTCATTATTTTATATTTTATTATACGTTTTATATTTTATGTAATAATAATTATTATAATGATAAAAATATCAATTAAATATAATATAAAACATCTATATTATTTTATAATATTAATAATATAATAATCAATATATACATTAAATATAATATAAATAATGCACATTATGTGTTTATTAAATAATCATGTATTATTGTATGTATATATATATATATATATATATATATATATATATATATATATATATATATAAATATAAAATGTTTGCATTTGCCTTATAGAATTATGATGTTTCATGATGTGCGTTGTTTTGTGAGGTGTAAGAGTATTTATTTACTAGTAGTACTGAACAATAGTTATGTAAATGTGGTTGGTTCATGTATTGAAAATTTCTCATGATTTTGTAAAAAATATTAACCACTTAGTTTCATGAGTTGTTTTTGCAGTTCAGTTTCTGTAAATAATCTGTGGATTGGAGAGGGAGTTGTGAATGTTTTTCATGATATGAGAGCTGTCCACAGAGACTGAATCCTGAAATGTTGACAGAAACTGAATCTTTATGCTGGTTTCTGTTTTTGTCTGTCTGTTATATTGCTGTTCAACTGAAACTCTGCTCGTGTCGTTCAGAAAGACTGGCCGTAATATAACCCAGCCCTAAACCTGATCGCCCACTGTGTGTGAGATTTATTTATATACCGGCACTATTCAGAGAGAAACTGAAGATTCCTCTCTCACACACACACACACACACACACACAGTGTTAATGATCCCCAAGACGGCTGCTGAAATACAAACTTGACCACCAGAGCCGGCTCTCCCTATAAGCGAACTAAGCGGCTGCTTAGGGCCCCGCCGCCACTAGGGGGCCCCCTAACTACAGATGGTAGTCGCCGGCGTCGCTGCTCATAGTGTGGGGCGCGGCCACGTGACAGGTGGGGCACGCCAACGGGAGGAAATGTTCCTTTTTATGCCTTTATATCTTTATTCGTTCATGGCGAGTCCGCGTAGTCAACTTCATCTTTGCAGCAACGCAGAAAACACCAGTTTATTAATAAACAAGTAAATGTCTCCTTGCTATTTTTTACACATTTATAATCATTAGCCTATACTTTTGCCGGTTCGTGTCCTAGTGCGGCTTTATAACACTCGTTATCCTGTATAGCCTATTTCAGTTATTAAATCAATATAAAGGGGCGATTTTATTTGTCCACTAATGGCTTAAATAAACAACTACTAGTCGACTAGAAAAAAAACGTTAGTCAGAGGCAGTCCTTGTTCCACATATTTTCGAACCAGCAGGGTTGAGCGCGCGACCCTGAGCAGAATGAGCGAGCCGAGGAATATTCAGAAATGTGCTCTCCGCTCAAGGAATATTGAAATAATTAATCATTAGTTTATATCTCATACTCTGCCCATCATTTTAATCCCATATCAAACACAGTAGCCTATGTTATGTCTATTTTTATTTGTTTTAATAGATCTGTCTTGCCAAATGGATTTCCCTTCTTTTCTTTTTTTAACATTTTGACAGCTGCACTTTTATTTTCTCTATTTTTGAATTCCATGCAAGTAATGACACAGCTGCACTTTTATTTTCTTTATTTTTTAACTTGCTGTTATGTTATTTGATGTAGATAGTTCGTTTGTATTTAGATACTACTTGTTACTTCAATAAATTGGAAAATTTTAAGCTTGTTGCGTATTTCATTAGCATTGTGTTGGGGCGATGGGGGCAGTGGGGCTTGAAAATTCCCCCTTGTCCAAAGTGGGAATGACCGAAAAAGTTTGAGAACCACTGCGTTAAGTCAACCAACCGTGTCAGATCGTTGTCTTCCCTGGACTTGGAAATTTGACCGGAAAAATGAAACGAGTCTATCCATCGGGTGCAGTAAAAAGAAAAAAGAAGAATATGTTTAAATCCCTTTAGAAGGAAGCAAAGAAATTACTGGTCCAACTTCTCCCTCTTTTTAAACTGTGGAAAAGGGAAAAGAAGTTCAAAGATCGAGACTCCAGCAACACCTGTAGTATATGCAACAACTTTATTGAAGATTTGTTAGATTGGGGTAAGATTGTATACAGTTTCCGGTTTGTGGTGGCAATAGTCCATTATTTACTGCAAGGCAGGGCCCCAACATTATCCTGCTTAGGGCCCCCAGATTTACAGAGCCGGCCCTGTTGACCACACACATGCATGATGACTGTCACTCACTGAAAACAATCCAGTCTTCCCAAGGTTAAATGTTTTCTCACACCCCACACACACACACACACACACACACACACACACACACACACACACACTTTCAGCACCTGCGTTAGGACATCACAGTCCAGACTTCTGCGTCTGATCTCGACCGCCTGTGAATATTTATAGCCTGTGAATATCTAAGATCAGTTCCTCCCTTCTTCTCTCTGTGTTCTCTGTTTCACTTCTTCTGAAGACCTTTCACACTATATTGTAGTCATTAGTAGTTCATGATTCATTTGCACGCTTCAGTCACACTGCATTTCTGAATGTCATTGCATTAGAGAACCACATTATTTAAAGGTTCTTATCACATCATGAGAACTTAAATGTTCTGCTAAATCAATTGTAATGCAATGTTTTATAGCATCATGGGAACTTTAAAAGTGTTCTTTTTTTATGAACTTTAGGATTAGTTTGTACCATCATATGAACTTCTTTAATGGCATTTTATAACATCACAGAATACTTTTTATGTGAATTTATGTGGTATTATAGGAACTTAATGGTTTTATAATGACGACATAGGAACTAAAGTTCTCTTATCTTAGCAACTTAAAGGTTCTTTTATGACATCATAGGAACTTAAAGGTTCTTTTATGACTACAGTGTTTCCCCTAAGATTTTTTTCAGGGGGGGGGGGGGGGGGGGACTGCTAGTGTTGCGGAGCGGGCGTGTTACGGATACGTGGTGTAATTTTTTTAGTAATCAAAAAGCATGTCTAATTAATTTAAATCATGTATTATGAATCATTAAACTTTTACAACATTTTTTTTTGAAATCTATGAAAAAAGTCAATATTTCTGTGTTGTCTGCACCATTCATTCACACAGAACATGCAGGATTCGTATTTAAATAGTCTTTGTGGTTTAATATTCGCACACACTAGTCTACATCGCGATTTGATTTCAAGTGTAATGAACTGCTTTCTATTAATCAGGCATGAAAACGGGTCAGGGGTGAAAAAGGTGAGAAGGATATAACCCCTCTAGGGGGGTCCGGGGGCATGCTCCCCTGTAAGAAAATTTTAAATATTCCATATTTTAAAGCATCAATCTGATGCATTTTGAGATGCATTTTTTGCCAACCTGGGGAGAGCTGGAGAAACTTAACTTCAGCCTTTAGTCAAAAATATTATGGCCTCCATAGCGTTAGCTAATAATATATTTTTTTTTTTAAAAGACCGATACCGATCCGTTACCAACGCAGTTAAAAAAAAAAAAAATCAAGTAGAATTTCTATAACTGTGTTGAACTGATAATCACTCTTTTGTGTGTTAAACACAATCTACTTAATACAGACAACTTCCTTATAAAGAAAAACAACAACAACAACAAAAAAAAATGATCTTAAACTATGACAAAAATTATATTATAAACTAGATTAGTGGGTAACTCAGTAAAATTTTGTCTAGAAAAACAATAATTTTATAAAATCAGAACATTTAGTGAGAAAATATATATATTTAGTGGGGAACAAATAAGAGACAATAAGTGTAGCACTAAATCTGGTAAAACGTTACACATTGCTCTTTGTATTGTTGTCGCCCCCCCAAAACAATGGTAGGGGAAACACTGGACTATGAATTAAATGTTCTTTTATGACATCATAGGAACTAAAAGATTATTTTATGACTATGAATTAAATGTTCTTTTATGACATCATAGGAATTTAAAGGTTCTTTTATGACTGTTGGAACTTAAAGTTTTTTTTTACATCACTGGAACTTAATCCTTTGTGGCATCTTAGCAACTTAAATGGTTCTTTTAAAAAGGCTCTCTTATGTCATCAATCTGTAAAACCCCTTCTGGAACCTTTATTTTTAAGAGTTTAGACACGCAGATGTTGAAAATTAAGTTTTTTCTTTTGATGGGGCAGCAGAGGTAGTCATTATAGTGTGTGTGTGTGTCCTCTTAAAATGCACCTCACTTTCTTCACATGTGATTCTGCTCCTTCCTGCAGCTCGTGTGGAGCGTGTGTATTTTAAAGGTCTCCGTAGCTCTGCCTAAATATAAGTTTTTACAGGGACTGACCCTTCATCAGGCTTCAGTGTGGTCACGTCAGAGCTGCCCTGCTCTTTCTGCACTGATGTACAGCTGTAATTACACGTGAAGCTGCTATTTTCTGTCCTTTGCGTTGGGTTTCCATTACCTACAGTTTCTGTCCTGAAGTTATTTAAGTCATAACTGTAGCCGTGCTGCAGCTAGTTTTATTTAGAAAGAAATCCTAAAGCTTTTTGCTGCTTTCATAGCGCTTTTAATATACTCTCAGTGGCCTCAAAAAGTATTTAGACACTTAAAATGTCGGAATTGTCATCGCAAAATATCATGAGTTACATTATTTGCATTTATCATTGTTTTTTCCTGCTGTTTATGTTAACTGTTAGATTTAAGTTTTTGGTTTTGTTGTAGTTTCTTTGCATGTGGGCATTAACTGCATGCCGCTGCTCCACAGGGCCGTCATGTCATGAAAGATGCATCCTATTTCATGCCAAACCAAAGACTTTGTGTTCACCGCAGTATTTCTGGGTCCGCCGCAGTTCTGCCAGCAACTAATTCTGCTGTGCTTACAGGACTGTTAATGAGAAGCAGACGTCAACACTCATTTGCATGCAAAACGCAACCCATTTTACAACCCATGTGATGTATTTCTGAGTGAACCAGATCCAAACCATTCTGATATAGAAAATTAATCCCTGTCCTAAAGTCCTAAAATTAAGCCCTGTGTTTTGGTCAGAAATGCATCACCTTACAGAACTTAAACGCATTATACATCCCGTTTCATGGTTTCTTTAAACAAACTTTTCTCATCTCAAGGGATGCATGAACTGATAAAATGTATACATTACATGCAATGTAAGTCACTCTGGATGAATGCATCTGCCAAGTTTTGTTTTTTAGTGATGAGTGGACAGGTTGAAGGTGAAAGACAAACTCACATACTCTTGGAAAGGAAAAACAAGAACCTAAAGAACAAACCACACACACACACACACACAGGCCCTTGAAGCATGAGAGGGTGCAGAGAAAGAGAGGGATTGTGAGAGCTGTCAGCGGGCGTAGTGGGAAAGCTGATTCTGGCAGAAAGTGTTGTGTGTCGGCAGCGAGTGGCATCGATCACTGTGCCGTCTCTGTGAGTGCCCGGGCAGAGAGCGAGCGAGAGAGAGGGGGGACGGGCACAGTTGGCAGACTGAATGTTTGAGAACGGCCACTTGGTTGCCCAGTTGGCAAGACGCCACGGTTTAAACCCAGCTTGCATTTCTGAGCCTGTGCGTGCGGCGGACACGAAACAGGTGCTCGACAAACTGTAGGCTTCAAGAGTATTAATGCAGGAAAAGAGGGCTGTGTGTGCATATGAGATGTGTGCGAGATCGCATGCAGTGTGTGTGTGTATCTATTCATCTGTCTGTCTGTCTGTTTGTCTTACTTCTGTGTACTGTTACACCCCTAATACACACACACATGTAAAAGGAATGTTTGGAAATGTAAACTGATATTTCCTACTGACACAGTAAAGCAAAAGATATAAATATCTGGCTTAAAACCATTTTTGGGGGGTGAAAATACTAACATGCCTAAGACTTTTGCACAGGTCTGTTTGTGTACTCACAATAAAAACGAATCATTGTGCTTTTGTAAAATAAAGAAAACGAACAGGATGCCGCTTTCTACCGTCCCGGTTTCCTTTCCGTGAAGTTTGTGGAGCGCGCCACAAAAATGAATGGAAACTCAGCGTATAGGCTACTAGCAAACTCTTCCGTGCCGTCTGAACTCTTGTTTTGGGTTGGTGCGTAGATCGCTTTTTCCTTCTTCTTCTGGGGCCTCATTTATAAAACTTTGCTTAGGATTTGCGTCAGAAGTGGCGTACGGATGAAACATAGGACGTGCGTACGCACAGAAATATTCAGATTTATAAAACCGTGAGCACGCACATCCTACGCACTTTTCCCTTAATAAATCACAATCAATTCTAAATGTAGCGCAGCTTTTGCGGCTTCATGTCACGCCCATATTTGCCCAAAAATAGTCCGTGAAACGCCCACAAGTTAATATTCATCGATTGCGAAATCATGGTAAACACAGAGAGGAAAACCAAGAAACGTTACTTCACTCAATGTGAAGTAGAAATTATCATTGGCGAGGTGGAAAAGAGGAGTAAAATGTTGTTTGGAGGGCACAGTGTGGGCATTAATGCCAAAAAAGGCACTTGAGTGGCAAAAGGTTGCATTACGCATTACGTCATTACGCATTGTGATGGCATGGCATTTTATTACCATCCATTTGATTGCATCTGTCAAGCTACAGATGTGTTATGTGGATGAATTGCATAACATGCAATAATTATTATTGCAGAACATATTTCACTTTTATTTTTGAAAATATGTGTTAATTTGCATTTATGTTGTTATCTTCGTTTGATTTTGTTTGTTTACACTGCAGATCGATCAAACGGGTGTTCATGTAGGCTATTAATTGTAAGACTTGCTTTGTGAAGTCTTCATGTTATTTATGAGAGCCAGTATTGCCATTTCTTTTACACAACGGTCCACAGTTTCACACACTTTCACGTTTCTTCCTTCTGCCGACGGTGTCGCCATTTCTCATTTCACCTGTTTTTGTGCGTACGCCTGGGTCAGAGCTTGCGTGAAGGACCGCACATTTTCCCGTCAAGTTTGCCTTTTATAAATACCAATTATTGCGTAGAGAGGGGCGTACGCCTTCTTTTGTGCGTACGCAACGTTTATAAATAAGGCCCCTGCTCTTTTTCCGGTTGTGGTGGTTAGCAAACAGTCCGCGTTTTCATTACCCTTTAAATTGCGCAAATTGAAATTGCGAATTGAAAATACGCACAATGGAAACACGTCAATTTCGCAACAACTCCCGTTGCAAAAAAGTTTTTCCACTCTCATGAGGTGTTTTTTCAGCCAATTCGAAAAAGGAATATTTGGCAAAACTGCAATGGAAACAGTTTTTGTGCATTTACAGTCGCCTGACGAGACAGAGTTCTTTATTAAATTCATAAAAGAAAAAAGAATTGCAGGAATTCTGGATTCTAAACCTCAAAGATATGCCACAATCACGACCTCGGAGCAGAAATGAGGGAGAAACACCTCATAATCTCAAGTATAAGGGTCTTTCCTTGCTTTAATTCTACGTGGCATTGATTCAACAAGGTGCTGAAAGCATTCTTTAGAAATGTTGGCCCATATTGATAGGATAGCATCTTGCAGTTGATGGAGATTTGTGGGATGCACATCCAGGGCACGAAGCTCCCGTTCCACCACATCCCAAAGATGCTCTATTGGGTTGAGATCTGGTGACTGTGGGGGCCATTTTAGTACAGTGAACTCATTGTCATGTTCAAGAAACCAATTTGAAATGATTCAAGCTTTGTGACATGGTGCGTTATCCTGCTGGAAGTAGCCATCAGAGGATGGGTACATGGTGGCCATAAAGGGATGGACATGGTCAGAAACAATGCTCAGGTAGGCCGTGGCATTTAAACGATGCCCAATTGGCACTAAGGGGCCTAAAGTGTGCCAAGAAAACATCCCCCACACCATTACACCACCACCACCAGCCTGCACAGTGGTAACAAGGCATGATGGATCCATGTTCTCATTCTGTTTACGCCAAATTCTGACTCTACCATCTGAATGTCTCAACAGAAATCGAGACTCATCAGACCAGGCAACATTTTTCCAGTCTTCAACTGTCCAATTTTGGTGAGCAAGTGCAAATTGTAGCCTCTTTTTCCTATTTGTAGTGGAGATGAGTGGTACCCGGTGGGGTCTTCTGCTGTTGTAGCCCATCCGCCTCAAGGTTGTGCGTGTTGTGGCTTCACAAATGCTTTGCTGCATACCTCGGTTGTAACGAGTGGTTATTTCAGTCAAAGTTGCTCTTCTATCAGCTTGAATCAGTCGGCCCATTCTCCTCTGACCTCTAGCATCAACAAGGCATTTTCGCCCACAGGACTGCCGCATACTGGATGTTTTTCCCTTTTCACACCATTCTTTGTAAACCCTAGAAATGGTTGTGCGTGAAAATCCCAGTAACTGAGCAGATTGTGAAATACTCAGACCGGCCCGTCTGGCACCAACAACCATGCCACGCTTAAAATTGCTTAAATCACCTTTCTTTCCCATTCTGACATTCAGTTTGGAGTTCAGGAGATTGTCTTGACCAGGACCACACCCCTAAATGCATTGAAGCAACTGCCATGTGATTGGTTGATTAGATAATTGCATTAATGAGAAATTGAACAGGTGTTCCTAATAATCCTTTAGGTGAGTGTGTGTATATATACATAGTAAATATAAAATAATTCTTTATATACAATAAATACACATCAATTATTTTTGTATTGTTTGTTATAATTTATTTCTTTATTCGCTGCTCCTCGTTTCATATTCAGGGTAAAACCTGAATCAGGGTTCGACTAATCAGGTCTGGCATGTGAATGAATTTTTCTGGGAAAGTGCAGTGTGTGAGAGGCCATGTCGTGCGCTCACACTTGAACACACACACATACGTCTAGCTTTTGTTGATTGTTTACTGAGTGTGTGTAATTCTCCCCTCACACACACAACAGGGTCTTTGTGTATGTGTGACCTCCTTTTAGCGTTTCCGTACATTGAGGGTCGTTGGTAGAATTTGTTGCGCACGTGTGTTTGTTTCCTCCCTGAAGCTGTGAAATCTCCTCTGCTGTTGATCAATGGTTGTAATTTTACTGTGTTGATTTCCAATGCATCCGTCACTGGTATTGCTGTCCTGCAGGGTCAACCACGGGCCTCGTGTCGGTTTGAGTTCATTTTTCCTTTTCATATCTGAAGCACATTAAATCATCTAATGTCTAAAGCCTCTACAACTAAAAAAAGTAGTCATATAGTTTTTCACCTCAAGTGATCTTAAAATTTTAGTCCAGGTTTCTTATTTTTGTCTGATGCTTCCACCATGTCATGTTGTCAATGTTCATTTACTACTCCTTCACAATTTTATAACAGTAAAATTCAGATCAAATCAGTTGAAATTAATATACGACTTTCTCAACAGGACCTAATTGAAATTTGGAATGGAAATGTATAAATACAAACTTAATGCCATTGCACACATAGTCCGAAATTCGCATTCCGAAATTTTCGCACGTTAAAAAACAAATACAACTCACGTTGTGTCAATCACGCTTGCACACTGCCTCCGAAACTTATAAAAAAAATTCATAAAAAAAGTCATAAAAAAATTCGGATCGGGTTCGATCTTCTGCGTTTTTCGCATCCGTAGCAAGCAGTTTGAATGGTGTTTTGACAATTCAGAGCCACCGAATCACGAATACGGAAATTTCGGACTCGTTGTGCAAGCGCCTTAAGTATTGCTACAACTGCGAATATCTTTAGAAATAAACAATGGCCAGAGACCATGAACATTTGGGTTGTATTTGACGCAACAGTCATATTTAAATATATACGTTATGAATGTTATTTATTTATTTGAAGTTTATTTGAAGAGGGACAAGTATGTTACATAAGCTCATGTTCCATACTACAACATTTTAGCCGAGGCTAATTCTCAATGTTAGTCCCTAGTGGGCCTTTACATAAAATTAAACGATACATAGTTATAATAATACAGTATAACACAGTATAAACGCAGCAGACAGTCAGTGGTCACATTTCTGACCTCTGATTAAAGAGTCTTTAAGTTTGTATTTGAAAAGGACCCAGTTCGACTCTCCTTTCAGTTCAGTGAATGAATGCAATGTTAAGCGAAATGCACTTTTAATTTATTTTTTATTTTTCCGACTGTTTGAAAGTGTTTTCCAGTGATTTTCCTCGTTTAAAGCACTGTGTTGTTAAATCCATGTTCTAAGGATACGATAAGTTTCCTCTCTCTCATGTCATAAGTTCTTGTCTCTCAGATCAGAATGAAAGCAATGAAACGGGTGAATCCGAAGAGCCGATATAAGCTGAGCGCTGCAGTTTTGTGTTCTGTCTTTGCTTGGGGCCGTTTAGTGTCTCCGGTGATGTTCACATGTTCAAATGATGTTTCCTTGAGTTTCCTGTATCTTATTACATTCCACTCTCTTCACTTCATTTGTTTTCTTTTGTCTTTCAATCTCTGCTCTTTTTCTCCACAGAACAATAACATGGAGCACATATGGAGATCATTTGTTGGACTTTAAAAACACTTTCACTGAACACCTGTCAGGATATGCCTGCTTATGAACTACCAATACTAATGCATGTTATATTATGACATTAAGGTGTTATGTTGATTTTTACATACATATATTTTATAAAAAATCTAGTTTTGCACATCTCTGTAAGGAGATGAAGGTTGTGTCTTAAATGACCAACTCTAGATGATTTTTAAATCTGAGCTGTCATGAAAATCATTATATCAGGTGTCATTTTTCTGTCCTGGGGTTTAGTTGTCATTTCAGAAGCATGTGTTGTGACCTCATGATGCCTCTACTTCACTTCCCTGTGGCATAGATATCAGTTCGGGGGAATTTCTGAAAAATCAACCGGTCGTCGTCAGGCGCCGATGTCATATCTAGGTTATTGATCTTGCACTGTGGTTTCTCTATTTTTGAAACACCTGAATCTGAGTTCAAGGACAGAGGACATGCTGTTTTTACCACATGGGACATTGAGCACATGCTATACTAACAGGCCGCCGCTGATAGCGAGCGAGAGGGATGTTTTGGCTTTATCTCACTGATGCTAATTTTGGTCGCTTGTCATCGCATTTCTCTTCTCTCCTTCCCAGCGCTGCTGTTCTGCCTGAAGCTGGGCTCGTTTCATACGGATGTTACGCAAACGCTTAACTGCTCTTTACTCACTGCGAAGCGTCTTCCAACTATGAATGAATGGAAATACTACAGTTTAAGAAGGTCATTCATAAAGGCACATTCTGCATTGGGCTGCATGGTATTGGAAAAGCTGACATTGCATTATTAAGTCTTTCTGCAATATACATTGCAATATGAAAAAATACAGGAATTTTCCCCCAGATGACTTGAATACCTCTATTCTTGAATCAGCTGGGTGATTTCGTACATCTGCATATAGAAAATAAAAATAAAGGTTTCATTAGTTAACATTAGTTACCTACATTACTTAACATGAACTAATAATGAACTGCACTTTTTATTACAGCAATGTAAATGTTAATTTCAACATTTACTAATACATTATTAAAATCAAAAGTTATATTAGTTAACGCAATGTGAAGTAACATGAACAAACAATGAACAGTTGTATTTTTATTAAGTAACGTCAACACAGATTAACAAATACAGCAACTAATGTATGATGGTTATGTATCAAGATTAGTTCATGTTAGTTAATACATTAACTAATGTTAACAAATGAAACCTTGTTATAAAGTGTTACCAAAATAATCATAATAATAATTCATCTTTTTAGTGCTGAACAGTTTTGGTATGCTAGTTACAAGAACCAAATCAAACTCCTTTCAGTAACAGTGACGTGAACAAACTTTTCCAAAACTCCTCATAGGTAAAAAATAAATAAATAAATATATATATGTATATAATTTTTTTTTAAATAAAATATTATGGTAAATGGACTGCATTTACCCATTCACTCATTCATACACCGACGATTTATTTTGTTTATTATTAAACAAAAAAATAAGAAATGTAATTTAATAAAAAATCATTTTATTTTATAGTACAGCTGTAAAAGTACTATTATTTACTTCTTAAATTCTTTATATTCAGAACATTATAAGCAATCAAGCTTTTATTTTGGTGGTTTTCTGGCAAATAAATAAATGCAATTTCATCTGAATGAAAACAGTGCCAGACTACACTCTGAAACCAGCAGTGAGTGCGTATATTTATTTAATTAAATCACAGCCTTTGTGATTTGATAATCACACTTAGCCATATCGCAGCTATTCCGTCATCTATCATTGTATCAATAATTATTTAAGTTTTGCAATATATTTTTATACTGTAAATAGTTTAGAGCATGAAAATGGTAATGTATGGACCATGGTACTGTATATATTAAAAATTACACGTATGGTGCTGTTTTGTTCAGTGTATGGAAATGAGCAGTGTGAATATGATATGTATATACATTCTCATTATGTGATTTGTCGATGTGTGCAAAGTAAACACTCAATTTGTTTTGTATTTAATTAAAAGATAAAGATAGAGATAGGGGGTAGGATCCGAAAAGTTTGTTATGAACTTCTTCCTACTCCTTTTTGAACATGGGAAATCCTAATTTGATTTACTTACAATAAGTTTTGGAAGATTGTGCTGAGATGTACATGATTTTATATAGCCGTTATTTTAATTTAATATATGTATGCATGTCTGTGTATATATATATTTGTTTTTTTTTTCGCATGTTCAAAAAAACTAAACAAAAAACACTTCATCTAAAGGGATGTCACTCTTAATAAAGCCTGTTGCCGTTAAATGATGACACGTGTCAGTTTGAACATGCTAATTTCTCCATTTCATTAGCTGTGATTGTCTCGGATGTGGAGCTCGTCGTTCGACTGACAGCTGTCTTCTCTTCCTTTTCTCTCTGCCGTTCTCACAGAGGAAACATCACGCTACCGAAGATCCCGGAGTCCAACATGGCTCTGAGCGTGTTGGGAGTGTTTCTCGGATTGCTTCTGGAAGTTTCCACACACGGCCCCTCCAGCGTTCCCAGGAGCTCATGGAAGCAGGATGGTGAGTGAAGGGTTAATTTCTATTTTTTATTTTCAAAAATGTAATGGGTGTCAAACGTCTGCAGGCGCCACGTGTGTGTGCTGATGCTATGTGTGTTAGAAAAGCCACACATCAAACTTCCTGTGATGGTGAAACCTCTAAACTTCTAAACTGTGTGTGCGTGTGTGTGTGTGTGTGTGTGTGTGTGTGCGCGCCAATTAAACGTATCCTTGCTGAATAAAAGTATTAATTTCTTTAAGACAAATCCATATACACACACATTGTGTGTGTATCTCACATACATATATATAAGGTATAGACATATATACAGTTTAAATGCACACACACACACAATGTCACGATTATTTGTGGATTTGTCTTAAAGAAATTAATACTTTTATTCAGCAAGGATATGTTTAATTGATGAAGAATTACAATAAAGACATGTATAAGGTTACAAAATATTTTATTCTCAATTCTATTGTATTTCAAATAAATGTTGTTCCTTTGAAAAAATGTGTCGAGTTTTCCACAAAAATATTACGGAGCACAACCTTGATAATAAATGTTTCTTGAGCATCAGATCATCATAATAGAGTGATTCCTGAAGGATCATGTGACTCTGAAGACTGGAGTAATGATGCTGAAAATACAGCTTTGATCACAGGAATAAATTACATTTTATAATGTTTTTTAATTTGTTGTAATATTTCACAATATTACAGTTTTCACTGTATTTTTGATCAGATAAATGCAGCGTTGGTGAACATAAGAGACATAAGAGAAAAACATTAAAACATTTCATCCCCAAACTTTTCACCAGTAATATATGTATTGTATATTATATATACAGTGTATATATATATATATATATATAGTTTAGAAGCATGTTTCACCATCACAGGAAGTTCGATGTGTGGCTTTTCTAACACAAATAGCATCGGCACACACATGTGGCGCCTGCAGACGTCTGGCCGCTGGAGACCCGAGAGCCGCAAGTATGTAGCGTGAACTCACACGCATGCACACACACCAAACTGGCCACCAAACACAAACTGAAGTGTGCCAGTGACACATAACTATCTTTGAGTGCTCATGCTCAAATATACATGTAGTGTATAAATATTCCTTACTAAACATAGTGTTCAATAATTACAGCCATTGCACTTGGTCTTGGTCATGTGTGTCCTCCAGAAGAAGCTATTGTAACAATAGCTTCTTCTGGAGGACACAAATGATTACAATGTAATCAAAATGTACCCTTTTTACTTTCTTAAAGGGGACCTCTTATGCCTTTTTGTCTAGATGTTGTTTTGGGCTGTACTAAAATAGGTTTTCATGCTTGAATGTTCAAAAAACACATTATTTGTCCCATATTCTCCATTGTTGCGGCTCGTCTCTTCCCAGTCTGTCAGTAACGCTCTGTTTAGTTCCTGTCTCTATGAAGCCCCTCCTTCTGATAAGCACACTGTGCTCTGATTGGTCGGCTGGAGCAGTGTGTTGTGATTGGTCGAGCGCTTCGAGCGTGTTTGGGAAATGTCCCGCCCCTTACCATAACATGAGTTTCAACACACTACTAACGAACTCGACCAGGCCCCGCCCCTTTATTCTGCGTATGAATTATTCAAATGAGGAATATTGTGACGTGTTCGTTCCCGGAAGAAACTGAAGACTACAATGGAGGCGTTTCAGGGAGTTCAGAAATACCGACACTGATATAGAGAAGAACTCTTTGTAACTTCATGCTCAAACAGAAACATTACACACTGAAGAACATGAACATATAAAACAAGTTTAATGGGACCCCTTTAATGCACATCATTTAATGCTGATTAATGTTAATTGAATGGCAATAATAACAAAAAAAGGTGCAATTTCAAAAGAAGCATTAGCAATTGGGCTGCTGCTTTCTTAAAGTTCAGGATCTCCTCTCTCCTCCAGGAGCAGATTCAACCACAACCAGCTGGAGAATGATATTTCTACTGTTCAATATACTATTTTGAAAGTTTATTCAATTTTAAAATGTGCAATGCATTCATTCAGCAGACGTAACGAGATTCCAGAAAATGTCATTTCTTTTCCAGACGTTTTTCTCCTTGAATTTTCCGTCTTAGTCAGAGATGTCTGCTGTTTATTTCCAGGACGATCTCAGCCAGTACCCACAAATCCCATCTGATGGTTTGCTAATGTGTGTGTGTGTGTGTGTGTTCCTGTAGATGTGAACCTGCCAGAGTTCTGGGAGCCGGATGTGTTTAACTACACGACTCTCCTGCTGAGCGAGGACAGAGGTGTGCTGTACGTGGGCGCTCGAGAGGTCATCTACCAGCTCAACATGAACAATGTGTCAATCAAGAGCAACCAGGTGAGAGTTATTCCTGCCATGTAATGTTGCTGTGTTAGTCACAGTTAGCAGACAGTGTTGTGATGTTGTATTGACTGTGATCTATTTCAGCTGATGTGGAAAGTTCCAGAGAACGACATGTCAAGGTGTATTTTAAAGGGGAAATCTAAAGAGGTAATGTGGAAAAATGTCTTCGATCTGAATATTTCATCACCGATGGTGGAATATTTGTAAGTATTTGATCCAGAGGATGAAATGTTTTTTTGTGCTTGTGTGACAGACGGACTGTCGAAATTACGTTCGAGTTTTGCAAGTCCTGGATGAAGACAATCTGTATGTTTGCGGGACTCACGCGTTTCAACCTCTCTGTGATTATCTGGTGTGTACAACTCTTAATATTCACTAATTAAACCTTCAAAACATCTCAAGTGTCAGCCGAGCTTGCCAGCAAACCCTCAACTGTGGAAGATGTTTACAAGTTTGTTATGGGGCAACAGTAGGCGTCAGCTTTTCATCAGCATCGGTTCAGGGACTGTTTTTTCCATCTATTTTCTCCAAATGGATTTTGAGAAATTCTTCAATAAAGGGTTTTAAGTTTTGAACCAAACTAACCAGACGACAGAGACATAACATTACAAATATTTTTGAATAACATTTGAGGCAAAGAAATATTATAAAATCTGGGGGGAAAAAGGCTTTGTGAGTAAGCATCTTTTATGAAGGAATGAGCTACTCTGTGCATAGAGCATTACAATATTACGGCCACAACAATAATAACACTGAGAATTATTAAATGCAGCGATTTTTAAGTGTAAATGCCACTGATTCATGGCTTCAATAGAAGCATATAAAATCATGCTCAAACTTCTCAAAAATTACATTTACATTACTACAGTATTACTCTTTGGATAACAATCCAGTGAAATTTAGTATTATTTTATAGATACAGTGTATATATATATATGTGTGTGTGTGTGTGTGTGTGTGTGTGTGTATATATATATATATATATATATATATATATATATATATATATATATATATATATATATATATATATATATATAATTTGCTAATGCGAATTTGCGAGTGTGAATCACAACAGTTTTAAAACAAACTTGATGTAATTAAAAAGATTCACTCATCAAAACGAGACGATATACGAGAACTGCATTATGGTTTTAGTTAACAATAGCAACATTTCTGGGATCTTTACTTATGGGAACTCAGCTGTTCCGCTTTATATAGTTTTAAAACAAACAAAAGTATTCATCAATTTCAATATGTGTGACATTTTGGTTTCTCCAGATTGTCAGAACTTCCCTGATATTTTAATAACAATGGCCCTGTTATGGAGTTTTTTAAAACAATAGTTTCCTCTTTTTGTTGCCATAAAGACAGACAGCAGGATCATGTGACTCTGTAGTCTAAACTATTTATTTACATTTACGCATTTGGCTGACACTTTATCCAAAGCGACTTGCATTGCATTCAAGGTCTACATATGATGCTTTATATCTGTTGCCTTTCTTATTCTACTTTTACATAATAATAAAACTTTAACGGGATGTTCTGATGTCTCTTACCGGCTCATTTCTCTTTAGTCTCTGCAGAATTTCAGTTTGCACAACAGACCAGAGGATGGCAGGGGGAAATGCTCCTTTGACCCGGGCCAAAGTTTCACTACCGTAATGGTTGGTAAGTTCACCTACAGTTTCCTTCTGTTACCTAAACCACATCAGCAGGACACCCTCAGTGTTTCGTCTGGTGTTCTTCATATCCTCATATTGTCAGTAGTAGTGTGTTAACTGCTTGTTTTTCTTGTTCAGATGGCGAGTTGTACTCGGGAACCGCTTATAACTTCCTGGGGAGTGAGCCGATCATCTCCAGATCTTCTCCGTCTCAGAGTTTACTGCGCACTGAGTATTCCACGTCCTGGCTCAACGGTACGCCGCAAATGTTTCCATTACACTGACTAGACAGTGGTATGAAAACCATAGGCTTAATTTGCGGGTGGGACGGATGGGACATGTCCCCATACCTTTTTCCCAGGGTCGATATTGTCCCCACCACTTTTAAAACATCTCGCGGCACGGATGTAACTAATACAAATAAATAAAACATCTCTAGTTAACTAGCAGAGCATTCATTTCGTTCGTTTGTTAAATAAGAGGCGATCTAGCACGCTGAAATGTGTTGTTTTTGAAATCAAGCGATCAAAGTCCTCGTTGACTCTGCGATCAGTGGCGCGGATACGGTGTTCTCTTGTGGCTCGCGCACAGTGTTCACACGGACGCGCGCTTTAATCCGTCGTGGAGACTGTATTCGTTCCGGTGAAATCACAAAGTAAAATGCACACAAATGTGTCCCTGCCTGATATACAACCACTGATAAACATAATTGGTTTTAATGAAAAAAAAACAAAAAAAAACTATACGAGTGCGGATTAGAACCCATAACCTCTGACACGCTTGGCAAAAGTTCTGCCACTGGACCATTAAAGTGCATGCGAAATTCTCGGCACCAACACATATTAGATCTCATTAAACAGAATGTACTTTTTAAATCGATTGCTGGACATCGGTATATTATTGTACATCTGATTTATGATTTAGCATTGTATTAGCCCCCCCCCCCAGCAGTTGCACTTTTGCGTCTCACATTTCAAACCAAATTGACGCCCATGATGAAAACAATATACTGTATAAAGTATAAATACATATAGATAAACAAGTAGGCATAGAGAACAGTCAAATAAGAGTCATTAAGAGTCAAGACTCAAAGCACATTGGCACAGGATAGGCGAGGAACGGGGGGGACGTGTACTCATAATAAAACGTAAATTCGTCCACCACACTTTTTTGGGCAAGTGTGTTCACATAGAGGCCAATGTGAATAATTCTAGATTTAAATACAAAGAGACAAGATAGTCAATGCATGAGCTGTGGTTTTATTCTTATCCAAAACAAGGCGATCTGAACATTTATGTTCTCTCGTGTAATGTATGTTTCATTCATACTCGAAGCCGGAGGGCGCTCTCTCACAGAAAGTCCAAAACGGATTCGTAGAAGTAATAACTTATGACGTTCCAGGAAGTCCCTTATATGGACAAAGGCATCCAGCTATAGCAGCAAGCTGAATAAAAAGAAACGTTTTGACTGATGAAACATGAAGACAATAAACGCACGATTGCGATGATATATTTTTTATGTGTGTTTTTCAAGCCATCTCAAGGTATTTATTGACAAAGTGAATATACTGAAAATGTAATTTATTCCTGTGATCAAAGCTGTATTTTCAGCATCATTACTCCAGTCTTTAGTGTCACATGATCCTTCAGAAATCACTCTAATATGATGATTTGCTGCTCAAGAAACATTTCTGATTGTTATCAATGTTGAAAACAGTTGTGCTGCTTAAAATTGTTGTGGAAACCATGATGCATATTACGTTTCAGGATTCTTCGATGAATAGAAAGTCCAATGAACAGCATTTATTGGCGTTTATTACATTTGTTAATTAAATTGATCAAAGCATTTATTAAATAGAATCTTTTGTAACATTATAAATGTCTTCACTGTCACTTATGATCAATTTAATGCATCGTTGACGAATTTCTCTCTTTTTTTATCTTACCACAAATGTTTGAATGGTATCATGGTTTAATGTAATAAAACTAATAAAAATGACAAAAAAATTAAATTGAACTAATATTGAAACGAAAACTGATATAAAAGCTAATTCAGAATAATAATAAAACCTAGAACACTATATAAATGATGGTAAAATGGCACTGCTCAGGTGTGACTGGTCCTGGTTGCCTTCGCAGAGCCCAGTTTCGTCTTTGCCGATGTGATCCGGGAAGGGCAGAATAGCCCGGATGGAGATGACGATAAGATTTACTACTTCTTCACGGAGGTGTCGGTGGAGTACGAGTTCTTCGGCAAGCTGCTGATCCCCAGGATCGCACGTGTTTGTAAGGTGAGATCAGCCCTGTACTAACTCTCTATCTCCTTTTCTTCATCTTCCATTTCGTTTCCAATGAAGGCATAAAAATGGATTTGTTCCGCATGTTTAGGTTTTTTTACTCCCTCAGTAAAAATCATCAAACTTCCCTCTTTGTCACTTAAGATGGATGTTTCTATCTCATCATCTTATCTAGATCGAGATCTCTCATTTTTGTTTTTCATTCTTTTAACATCTTGCTTTCAGTTTCTCTGTTTACTGCTAGAGAATCAACATTTGATCATATGCCATTTTCACATAAAAAACATTCAGAGCTGCAAGAAGATATTCTTGCAAGCCATATTTTTTGACAAAGTTTGGTGCATTTTGATGTTTATTTTGGAAGCATGTTTAGTTTATGTCTCAGCGTGCTGTTAAAATTATCAGAAGCTTCTGTTGATTTTTCGCTCATCTGGATTTAATAATGACCAAATATTTCAGAGACACAACTGAAAACAAAGCAGAATGAGATTTCAGACTGTAATACTAGAGCCTGACCATGAGCCAAACACACATATTTTTCTATTATATATTATACACTACCGTTCTAAAGTTTTGAGCAAGTACAATTTTTTTTATGTTTTTGAATAAAGTCTCTTCTGCTCACCAAGGCTGCATTTATTTGGTCAAAAATACAGTAAAACAATAATATGGTTAAATATTATTACAATTTAAAATAGCTGAATTTTATTTGAATATATTGTAAAATGTCATTTATTCCTGTGATCAAAGCTGAATTTTCAGCATCATTACTCCAGTCTTCAGTGTCACATGATCCTTCAGAAATCAACCAACAACTAATTTCTTCATTTTAACGTCCTGCTATAAACAAAACAAAACACCTGATGAGCTGATGAAATAAAACTTCACCTCTACACAAAGAAGCCTTTCAGTGCTTGAGGCTGTGGTTAGTTTTAGTTCCAGTTGTAATGAAATATTTGCTTCATGTAAACGACACCGTGCAGATGTACCATTGTAAACATTTCTCTCTGAAGTGTGTCTCGTCTCTCGCTGTAACAGGGTGATCTGGGAGGCCAGCGGACTCTGCAGAAGAAGTGGACGTCGTTTCTGAAGGCTAAACTGGTCTGCTCCATGCCTGAGCTCAACTTTGTCTTCAACGTGGTTCATGACGTGTTCATTCTGAAAGCCCCTCACTGGAGAGACACCGTCATCTATGGGGTCTTTACATCTCAGTGGTGAGGTTTAGCACGTTTCTTTATGGTTAGGTGGAAATAAAAAGCCACAGTGCTAAATGAGCGTGTGTGGCATTTAAAACCGCTTGTTCCAGTTTGGCTTGATTCATCCGAGTATGTCTGTGAGTCATAACATCACCTGGATCTGAGTGGCCGGATTAATGCAAAGCAAAAGTGGTAAGAAGTGTTGTGAAGGAGTTACATAAAGGTGGAGACACTCTGAAACAAAGCATGTAAATGAAGCACAGGATTCAGCTCGTTACCGGAAATCCCCCAGCCCTGATCTCATCAGCATAACAGTGTCATGTATAGATGGTAATCCAATCAGCCTGATTGTATCACCCATACCTTCACATTATCATAGAGCTTAATGGGGAGGAGTTACATCGAGGGGGAGACACTGAAACAAAGCATGTAAATGAAGTATACAGGTATACAAGACTGAGAGTGAGACCAATCCTAATCCAATCAGCATAACTATTCAAACTGAGTCAGGGGCTCCCAGTGCCATTAAAGACAAAGAGTCTCAGTAATCTGACCAGGACTGGCAGAATCTCTTGCTCATTTATACCTCAAATGCTAAATTCAGTCTACTAGACTTTCTCAGTTTATATACTCTTGTACTGGAACCTAAATTAAACATTTGAATAAATTTGTAACACTACAGAAGAAGTGGATTTTTTTCTGCATAAGTGAAATGCGTTTCTTGTTTCTCTGTGTGTCAGGGGGAATGTTGGTCTGTCCGCGGTGTGTGCGTATAACATGAGTTCAGTGCACGAGGTCTTCTCCAAAGGGAAGTACATGCAGAAGGCCACGGTGGAACAGTCCCATACCAAGTGGGTCCGATTTAATGGCATCACCCCGAGTCCCAGACCCGGAGCGGTTAGTATTTGCCCAAAACATGGATTTTCATATATCTGATCACATGATCCTTAAAGGGATACTCCACCGTTTTTTCATATTAAACTGTTATTCCCAGTTGATACATCCCTCTCTCGTCTCAGTGCACTCAATCGCTCTGGCGCGCGAGACACTTTGTTAGCACTTAGCTTAGCCCAGTTCATTCATTAGGATCCAAGCAGAGAAGCGACCAAACACCTCCACGTTTTCCCCATTTAAATACAGTTACACGAGTGGTGTAACTCGACCAAGAATGGTGACACAAAATAAAACGTTGCGCTTTTCAATTATAAAATATATAATATTTTATTTAAAATATAAAATGAAATAGTAATGAAGTAAAATAAAATCAAATAGAAAAATTAAATGAAATAATTAAATAATAAAATATAAAATAATTTAAAATAATAATGAACTACATGCAAATAAAAAAACTACACACACACACACACACACATATATATATATATATATATATATATATATATAGCAAACCTAAATATTGTGGTGTATTTAATATATATATATATATTAAATACACCACAATATTTAGGTTTGAAATTATTCAAACATATATATATATAAAATTGTAACTCGGCAATAAATATTTGACACGAGGAGAAACTCATATTTGTTAATCAGCAGGCAGGAAGAGTTATCGCCCGAAGCGAATAACATCACCTATTAATTGCTCTATTTCTAATCATTTGATCTGATTATTATCCGTTTCAGTGCATCACCAACCTGAACCGCATGCAGAACATCAACTCGTCCCTCCAGCTGCCGGATAAGACTCTGCAGTTCGTGCGGGACCATCCGCTGCTGGAGGACCCCGTGCTGCCCATCGGCAACGGCCCGCGCCTCATCACCAAAGACGTCAACTACACACAGATCGCTGTGGAGAGAGTTCAGGCACTCGATGGGAACCTCTACGATGTGATTTTCACCGCCACCGGTGAGTGAATGCGGTGAAAACATGCCAAAACCACTGGATGGGAAAGTCTGGTTTTGATTTGTTTCTTTACACCAGGGTTTCCCAAACGGGGGTTCGTGATATGAATGTAAAGTAAGAATGAATAGATGGGGCTGCACGATACTTCATCTCTGCTTGTGCATTCAGGAACACAACGTGTGCTAGCTTTACGTCATTATACATCATTTCCAACATTTTTGTTCACAGAAGTTTGCAGTATTTCAGCAGTACTCGCCAAAATAAAAGCTTGAGGATTTGAACGTTTGAAAGTGAAGATTATTTAATACATAAATATTATTATTATTATTATTAATAGCAACTTGTAGTGTAAATAAAGCATTATGATAATTATCAAATATTCATTTTTAATTTCTTTATTTCTAGTTTAAAACAGTATTTTTTCTTTCTTTATAATTAATTAAAATATAATAAAAATAATAATAACAATTAATCAATTGATTAATAATTTAAATAATTATAGAATAATAAAATAGTATTAATAATAATAATATATAAATGCTAATAAATAAATAATAATAATGATAAAAATAACATATAATAAAAATAATTATTATTTTAATAAATATATAATAATAAAATAGTATTATTCATAACAACAATAATATATTATATGGATAATTATTATGATAATAATAATAATATATTGTATAAATAATAATTATTGTAATTGCTATTATCATTATTTATAATAAAAATTAGTAGTAGTATAATTATTGTTTAGATAATATATTATTATTCATGTTATTACATTTTGATTGGGTTCCTAAAACACCAGTGTGAATGTGCAGTGGACTGAGACACTATCACATTTAAAAAGAGATTGATGTCTACTTGAAATTTCAGCTACAAAGGCAAAACAAACAATTATTTATAAAAGATTATATTTTATCTGTTTACTTGCTTGTCATGAAACCATTAACCGACATCAGAGAAACATGAACGTGCAAATTATTGGAATATTAACTTAAAGTCTCAAGTAAAAAGGTTCAGGTGACAACAAAGTTCTGGTTCCAGTGAAGTGTGGAGGTGGTGATGCAGATGTCATGTTGTTGATGTGTCCTCAGATAAAGGTTTCCTGCATAAGTCTGTGCTGTTGGAGGGAGAGGTGCACACGGTGGAGGAGATCCAGCTGCTGAAGAACTCCGAGCCAATCAAAACGCTGCTACTCTCCACACGGGCGGTGAGAACAGCTCAGGTTCATCTAATCAGCCATTCGGCCGTTTGAGAGATGAAGCACGTGAAATGAAATCCACAAAAACACACTTAATTCACTGTTATTCCACAGCAGGGAGGAAGTTTCCATACGCTGGAGACAGACAGTCTGTACAGACTCTGTTCCTCTTCCAGCAGCAAATCATCCACAGTTTCTCATTCTCACACAGACAATGGATATATAAGGGAATGAAAAATGGCTGCAGGAATATTAATCGTAATTTATTTTTTTATATATATATATATATATATTTATTATTATTATTATTATTATTTCTGCAATTATATCTCAATATATATGAAATATACTTTATATTTTAGAGTCAGATGAACCATCATATATATATATATATATATATATATATATATATATATATATATATATATATATATATATATATATATATATATATATATATATATATATATATATATATATATATATATATATATATATATATATATTTTTTTTTTTTTTTTTTTTTTTTTTTTTTTTTTTTTATTATTTACAATTGTATTATTTAATATCCATGCTGGCATTTTTGTCCAGAAAAGATTTGTGTCAGAGGAATCATAATTTATATTATTTATATCATAGTCTATCATTAATTTCTTTCTTTCATTAATTTTCATAGTCTATCATTATATTATTTTGTATTATCATGTATTATATATTTTTTTTTATTATGCAAGTACTTGATACTTTATACTTCATAATTTTAGAGTCAGAGGAATCATCTTTTTTTATTATTTTTTTTAATATAATTTATGATATAAATATTTTACATTTTGTTTTATTATATAATATCCATACTTGCATATTTGCTCTGAAATAACTTTAGAGGAATCATAATCATAGTTTCATTGCCAGGTAGATTCTAAATTATAGAAGTGGATTGCGGTAAAAATGTTTACGTGTTTTTCACTACATGAACACAAGCAAGAATGTTTATTCATTTTAATTTATAAGCACAAATATAACCGTACAGTCTAATAAACTGAAATATTTACCTATTTATATTTTTATTGTATAATTTATCTATTTTAATGTCAAACATTTGGAAAAAAACAAACATGTAGAACGCACACACTACAAGAGCATTTTTGAGTGGATCATGTGTGAGTCACTGATTGGTTGTTTCGACCGGATTGATTCAGGCCCAGTTCCTGTACGCTGGTTCTGACTCCGGTGTGGTTCAGTGTCCCACAGCGTTCTGTGAGAAGTACCTGTCCTGTGTGGACTGTGTCCTGGCTCGAGACCCGTACTGCGCCTGGGACGCGCGCTCGACTTCCTGCATTAATATTTTCCAGGATGATGCTCAACAACGGTGAGAAATGAGAACTGACCGACGGCACGTCTCTCATGTTGACATGGAGGATTTTAGTCTTTAACTTCTCAAATATTTGCAGACACGGCGTCTCTGCGCTGGGCTTTTATGAGGAACACATTATGTTGTAATTGTGTCTTATTTGTTTATAATTTGCCCATGCAGTGTTTAAAAGACGCTTTTAAATATTTTTGAATATGTTAGCCAGAATATGTTAAGCATTATCATCATTAATCAGATGTGTCTATATTTACTCTGAGCTGTGTGTTTTACAGGAAGTTGATTCAGAGCCTCAAAGGGGATGCTGGGATGTGCCCTCCAGGTGTGTAATGTACAATGTCACTTGTATTAAATTAGACTCCATGAAGAGTCTAATTGTCCAGTTTTAGTGCTTGTTTTTTTGCTGTCTGTACACTTGCTGAGACTGACCAACAAAAGCAAGAGTGCATAAGACCATTGTCACTGTATTTCTAATAATTATACAGCCGTGTAAACACCACACACACCAGGAAAGTGTAACGGATACGACTGCTAGAGGCATTTAGGTGTGTGTTCTAGGGCTGGGCAATGTTTATCTTTTTTATTATTTATAATTTATTATATACATATATATATATATATATATTTTTTTTTTTCATTTATGAAAATATAAGTTTCATTTCTTAAAGTCTCTGTAAAGTCAAAATTAAGTATGTGTTCTGAGTTTGTCACACCACAGAAAAATGTGTTATTAGCCACCCAGCCAAATTTGAACGATAAAACAAGCCGGCAAGTACATAAAATAAGCTATCAAAATCTTGAAAAAATGAGCATTATTCTCTGCTCTCAAACGCTGGGGGCGTGTCCGTTGTGGGGGCGTGTCCTCTGGCTGCGCTGAAACCACGCCCACTAGCGGGAAAGCTGTCGACGGCGATATTAGCTGATACTGCTTTCGGGACGGGAGGATGAACGCTGGCGGGGGATAGTCGTTTCGGCCCCGTTCATCAGTAACAGCGGATAATCAGTGAATCCCAGTTGTCTCTGAGGAAAGTTTATAAAACGATCCTGTGTAAAATGATCACTACAGTGGCGGGTGTTGGCGGTGATCCTCATCTCTTCATCAAGGTTGGCTCTTCACAAGATTAATCCACCTCTTCTTGATGTGATCGTTTTTAGGAAATTTAAATAAAGACACCGATCTGTTTTGTACATGATCGCATCCAGGTAGTAGCCTACGCATTTCCGTGTCGAAGGCATAGCTAGCTAGCAAACAGTAGGCTGTAGTAACTAATAGTACTGACAGTAACTCGCGTTTGAGCGGCGAATGCGAATGGGGTCGGGAGAGATCAGGCTCAGTGGCCTCAGTGTGTCATCAAGTAGGGGCGTGTCCACGAGCTCATGGGCTCCAGTGCGTCATCGAGCCCTGTTTTAGCCCCGCCCAAAAAATCCGTAAAATAGCAATGGTGAAAAACTGTTTAACGGTCTAACTCCACAATTCAGTAATTCACAGTTCACAGTCTTTGTAATATGTTTTAGCAATACATTTGTAACATTTATAATGTGTTTAGAATTTTTTTGTAGAATTGCCTTTACAGGGACTTTAAGTATTTCTCAGTGTCTTCTAATATATTTAATCTATATAATTTCTAAATATTTTTAATATACTTCATAATTTTATAGTCAGAGGAATCATCATCATTTATTTTTATATAATTTATATTTTTTAATAATTATTATTTTGTATGTATTTTTATATAATTAAATATATGATCATTTATAATATAGTGTGTGTGTGTGTGTATATATATATATATATATATATATATATATATATATATATATATATATATATATATATAATATATATTAGTTTTTCAATTTCTCAGTACATTATAATGTAATGTATAATATATTATAATGGACTTTATAATTTTAGAGTCGGATGAATTATAATTTTTTTTCTCTTTTTTTTTCATCATTATATTTTTTATTTTTTATTTTTTATTTATATCATTTTATTATGTAATATCCATAGTTGCATATTTGTTCTTAAATAACTTAGAGTCAGTGGAATAATAATCATATTTTATATATATTTTATATATATATATATATATATATATATATATATATATATATATACTCTTTTCTTATTTCTCTATATTATTTATAATATACTTTATAATACAGTCGGATAAATCATCCTAATATATTTTATTATTTATATAATTATAAAGTTATAAGGTTTATTTAAAGTTATAAATTATAATTGAAACAGTCATTGCTGGGTAGATAAATGATTAAAACAGGAAGTGGAATGCAGTACAAATAATCACGGCATGTTTTCCTCGCTGTTTTTCACTACATGAACACAAAGAAGAATATTATATGATTTTAATTAATAAGCACAAATAAAGTAGTACAATTGAATTGGCAAAATTTTCCTTTTTATTATGCTTTTTTTTAATCTAAAACATTTTGAATTTTTTTAAATAATTATAGGTGTCACTTTCCCCTTGTAAACTAAGAATGTACTGCATTGATGCTGAAGATGACCCATGATCCTGTCCCTCTCGCAGTCGCTGCTGTCGCGCTGGAGGACTACCAGCAGGTGGCGGTGAAGCCCGGCGGCTCGGCTGATCTGTGGTGTCAGGTGCGCTCTAACCGGGCTCAGGTGTTGTGGAAACTCAACGGTCACGCTCTCAGCGACGCCTCTCGCTTCCTCCTGCTGGGGGAGAACGGGCTCCTCATCTACAGCGTGACGTCAGAGGACGCGGGCCGCTACGAATGCTGGTCCGTCGAATCGGGCGCGGGACAGAACTTCACCCGTCTGGTGGCCGGATACGTCCTCCGCCTGGATCTTCCCGAGAACACGCCTTCAATATCCGCTCAGCGTCCTCAGAGTGTGTCCCGTGACCCGACCCCGGCGCCTGAAGGTAATGACGGTCTCGCCTCAGGACTAACATCAACACACACGGACTCTCCCTCACTAACAACCCCTCCATTCAACGCCATTAAACCCAAATCCCACATCCCTCCAGAGGTCAGCAACCTACCGACTCGCACCGAGACGCTCGATCCTTCTGCCAAATACATCCAACACGACAACAGCATAGCCCTGCTGTCGCTCTTCCTCCTCTTCTTCCTCCTCTTCCTCGCGGCTCTGGCGTATAACTGTTACATGCAGTACCTGCCGGCGCCGTGTCTCCGCCTGCGATCCGCTCTGCTCGGCTCCAACAAAAAACCTCAGGCCGAGTACGTGGCCTGCGAGTCGGGCCTCATGGAGCCCGTGCAGGAGAAGACGGATTCACCCAATCAGAACGGAGCGCATCCACTGCACGCGCTCAGAGACACCGGATACGAGACGGAGACGGAATATGTGAACGGAAGAGTCCCGTCCGACGGCTTCGAGGACGGGGACGATAGTCCCACTAAAGACCGGCCCTTCGACATAGACTGCGTGTCTCAGCCCATTGAGTACGCAGACGCTGACACGCCACACTAATGCGGGCTTATCCGTGCGCGTGCGTTTGAGGTAAACAACCGTTACCGAACCAAGAACCACAACTAAATTCCAAATAAGATTCCAAATTGGAAACATTATTTACCAAATTGGTAAGTTTGCGTGATGTTTTCCAAATTGCAGTTCCGGACTGTGTCTGAATATTGTTTGTGCAGTTTTTGGGGCGTTTTAATATTCAGCCTCGGTTTGCACTTTCCTGTTATTGTCTTATTTTCTGGTACAAACAATTCTTAAATCAAGATGCTTTTGCTTGAGAAGAAGCTAAATAAGATATTAAGTCTTGTTTTTTGAAAAAATGTATCAAAATTGAGTCGGTTTTGTCTAAATATTATTTGTAGTATTTTTACTTTCTTTTGATTTTGGGGTGAAATATCAACAAACCCTAAAATGTTTTTGTTTTGGAAAACCTTTTGTTTAAAAAGGACTGTTTGCAGGATCATTCTATTATAATATTTTATATTATTTAGCATTTTGACATTATTACATGAGATTTTAATAAAAAAAAATGGGTTAATTTTAGACAGGATAATTTTGTATTACAAGTATTTTTGGCATAGTAATAATAAAATTTGTTTAAATGTCAGAAAAATAATGTCACAAAACTCAAAAGGAAAACAAGATATATATACGCCACTGACACATTTCTTCTAGTTTCCTGCATTCATTTTTAATATTTTTTTCTAGAAAACAAGTCATTTTTTATTCTCCAGTAAATGTATCTTGATTTCAGAATGTTTAATTATTAGTACTGGAAAAAAAGACAAAAAATAGTGAGGAAGAAAACGATTTTTTGCAGTGTGGGGTCCGACCCGAAGTTTATTGGTGATTGATGGCGTGTGGTTTTTAAATCTCAGGGATGATTTCATTTTCACACATGCAGGATTGCATATAAAGAGGAAGAGGAAGATGTCTCCGGAAGACCCAAATGCTCTACAACGCTCAAAAACAGAGCCAGATTGTTCCAAAAGCTAAGATGGGTTCCTCGTGTTTATAAACGAGACCAAAAAAAAGTCTAAACACTGTGATGTGTCTCTAGCACAGCTTCCTGTGGGTGCAGATGAGATGTGTCTGTCTGAAGACAACACTTTCACCTGTGTGTGTGTGTGTGTGTGTGTGTGTGTGTGTGTGTGTGTGTGTGTGTGTGTGTGTGAGAGAGAGAGAGCTGCCGTCTCACATGACAAAATATTCGATTTCTGAGAGTGTTTGACTGAAGTCCACAAACGTGAGCTTTGAAAACTTTTTTTTCTTAAAGAAGAAGCTTTATGATTTTGATATTTTTTGAAGATATTATATTATTTATGTCAGCAATAGTAGCGTGAATATCACACAAAAAGTCAAGAGACCCCAACATTTTTTGCATTTTTATTTTGAAATTATTTTATGACAATTGTGTCCGGACAGGATAATTTTCATGACTTTATGTATTTCTTTAACGTTGTGGCAATTGGAATATTAAAAAGTATGCTTAAATGTCATTGAAAATAATGTCACAAATGGTTTTTTTTTATATATATATATAATTTGTAGTATTTTGTTTTTGGGGTGAATTGTCAAAACTCCAAAATGTCAAGAAAACTTAATATTTTTGCATTAAAAAAAGTCCCTTTTTAGGACATTTTTTTTTTTTTTCTTTAATTTCGGGTTGCATTTTGGCAATATTTCATGACGGTGATTTTAATAAACACACACAAAAATATATATAATAAATTGTGTCCTAACTGGATAGTTTCCATGACTGTATTGCATATAAATTATGATTATGCTAATTCAAATATTAAGAATAAATCTGCTTAAATGTCATGAAAATGTCACGAATATTTATTTTCTTTATGCAAAAAAGTAACTTTTTTTTTTTCTCTCTTCTTTTGCATTTTGCCATTTTCATGATAGTGATTTGAATACAAAATAAATACATCGTGTCCTGCAAGTACCTCTGGCATTACGATAATTCGAATATTGGAAAAGAAATGTCATGAATAGAGTGTCACGAAGCATGCTACGTATACTTGGCTTTCTCTTGATTTTTGGGTGAAATGTTTGGTCACGCCTCTCCTGCTGTTTCCCGCCGTCATTCCCAGCTTTTCCCGTGACGTTCCTGAATCTGCTGTCCATTCTCAGCACACTCTTGTGTTTGTCTCTCTCTCTCCTTTCCTCCTTCACTACACAGCACCCTTGGCTGTTCCTCGTCCCCCTGTCGACGTCCCGTCCTCGGGCTGGCGGGGTGTGGATGGGCCTCGGCTGATCCCCCCTCTCCTGAGGGAACAGTCCTGGGCCCTTCACCCTCACCAGGCCTTCCTCCTCTTCTGCCTGGCCTTGGGTGAGTGGTACCTCTGACCTCTGACCTCTGACCTGCTTCTCTCTCATCAGTCTTGTCTCAATACTCCCAAGCCTGACTTCCTTTCACTCCTCCTGCAATATTAAGTGTTCTGATTGGCCGACGACCCAGATTTTGTGAGAGGAAGTCATTGGAAGAGTATTTTCGACAAGTGTTTTTGTGTGTCTGCATGTTCTGCTCACCGTCTTGCGTTCGAATTTGTCTTTTTACTCCTTTATTTTCAAAAAAGAGCGAATAATAAAGAGATTCACTTCTTTAGAGTTGACTAAACTTTTATTTTACAGTAAATAACTTTAGAATTTCTGTTCAGATCTTAATTTATGATTATGGTTTGTAGGCTATTATTGTTTTACCTTGAGACGCGAATCTTGTTCTATAAATGGACTCTTGTGAAAGAAGTGCGTGAGAAAACGTCTGAATAAAGGACTCTATGAAGGACGTTCGTCAAATCACATGCACTTTCAGCACCAGTCGTGTACAGTGTAAATATTTGTACATAAAAAAAACTGATGATGTACAAAGTTTCTTCAAATCTTTTTGTTAGAGAGCCTGATTAAATGTTTGAATTGCCAAAAAATGTGAAATGCTGTTTATTGCGTACAGATGCGTTATTGAAGCTGTATGTTATATCATGTGGTTTAAAGTGCCCCTATTATGCAATTTTAAAGACTCTTAATTGTGTTTAGCAGTCTCCTGCAACATGTGTACATGCATCCAAGCTCAAACACTGTCTCCTCACATCCATTGCAGCATCAGCTCATTTCTCGGAGTCTGAAACGGTTTGATCAAGGATCTGATCTCTCTAAACCCCGCCTTTCTGAGAGCCTGCTCTGCTCTGATTGGTCAGTGATTGGTCTACTCTGCTCTACTGGTCTACTCTACTTTACAGACCTTTTACATTCACAAACAGCTTTATTACACACTACATGAAACGTAATGTCCCACAGACCATAATAGGGGCACTTTAAAGGGCTTTTGAAGTGAGCAAACACATCAACAGCCTGCAAAATCTTATTATTATTATACACCATTACAAATTTTGAATGTTTTTAAGAGAGGGCAGTGAATCAGTCCTTTCCTATAGTGGCATTAAACATGCGGGACGGATGTGAAAACATTAATGTTTAAGGATTGTCCGCTGGGTGTCACTGTCTACAAGCACAGATGAGATCTCCGCTTCGGTTTGTAAGATGTTTGCAATAGTGCCAAGACGTTTCAGAGGGTTTCAAAGCAGAAATGTGAAGCTCGTATTTTTGTTTAAGCACTTTATATTAGTTGTTTCATATATAATTGTGTGTTATTTGTAGCTCAAGCAGCACTGACACTAGCAATGCCATGGTCATGGGTTTGATTCCCAGATCATGATCGGAGAAAATGAATATCTTGAATGCAATGTAAATCACTTTGGATAAAAGCATCTGACAAATGCATGAGTGTAAATGTATTAGAGCTAAAGAGTCTTATAAGGTGAAACTCATTTTCTGGGTGGATGAACTGTTATTCATCGCCAAATGATTTTTCTATCTGTAAACGGTCACTATTTTATCCCTGTGTTTACTGTGAAAGTTACCAGGTTTATCAGGATACAAGTTGAAATATTGGATATAACTTTGTACAGAAAGTGGTTTTGTGTCGACACGTACTGTATGTGTGTCTTTGTAACGTACCAGTGAAATGAGACAAACTCAATTAGACGAGTCAAATTGTATGGAAACCTGTTTCCGCCATAGAATAAAAAAGGTAATTGCAACTTTTTATCTCAATTCTGACTTTTTTTCCTTGCAATTCCGTGTTCATATCTCACACAATTGTGAGATGTAAACTCTTCATTACGAGTCATAAAATCTGAATTGTGAGATATTTTTAACTCCGATCATAATTTTGGGTTAAAAAGTTGCTAGTACCTTTTATTATTGGTTTTGATTGTTCTGTGGTCCTTGTGGTCAACAACATGTCACAGATACTGTATCCAGCTTGTGTACACTCAGCTTGTATTGAACCACCACTCAGTTGTTTTTGGAAACACTCATTTAAAACATTTATTTACTCATTTAGCTGAATGCATTTGAAACAAATCCTAACTAATTTGATCTGGTTTATGATCTGAATGTACAGTTTGTTGTGCATGTAGTATGCGAGTGTGTGATAATCCAATGATTCCTCAAACAGCATGATAGCCTACTGCCAGGTTTGACTGACTTAAGTTGTGGATGAAAACCGTGTGTGTGTAGTGTACTGGAGCTCTAAATATCATGTAGGGTCCAAATGTAAGTGCAGTTTTCCTTCAGGTCCTAGAGATGTAAGTGTTGAGTGGCACATGAACGGACGGAGACTCGAGACTCCCGTGTTTGAACACAGACGTGTGGTTTCCCATGATGCCGTGCTGGTGAGCAGCTGGCTGAAGGAAGAAGCTCTGACAGAAGATGTGCAGTACGAGTGTACGGCAGTGTCTGAAACTGGAAACGATGCTTCAAAAGTCGACCTTCGGCTCAACGCCAGAGGTAAAGCCGCGAATCGGACTTTAAAATGCGCATGCGTGGTCATGTTTCCTTCACATGTGACGTGATGATGTGTGTTTCCTCTCAGACGAGGCCGGTGTTCCTCACACACATGTGGATCAGTGGAGAAACACTCTGTCTGAACACAACACACTCCTGCAGGAGTGGAAGAAAGCCTGGGTGAGGGGAAAATCACACCTTTATGTTCAATGTTGAATTTTAGAGCACATTTCCTGAAAGAAATGAAAAGATGATCGAGGGTGAAAGGTGTTTATTTTTTTTGTTCACTGAACTTTTTTCTCAAATCAGTGAACAATTCAAACTCTTGCACTTGAGATACACTACCGATCAAACATTTGAGGTTATATAGGGTTTTTAATAAATGCATCATTTTATTCAGCAATGATGCATTAAATGAATCAATAGTGATGGTGAAGATTAGACAGTGCGCATTTATAATGTTAAGATTTAAATAATGTTATATTTAAATATTTAAAGAATTAAATATTGTTCTTTTGAACTGTTTTCATCAACGAATCCTTAGAAAATTGTTTCATCATCATATCAGAATGATTTCAGTGACACTGAAGACTGGAGTAATGATGCTGAACATTCAGCTTTGATCACAGTAATAGGCTAGGCTACATTATTTAACATATATTCCCATCATGGGCGTCGGAACCATTTTATATGGGTGGGACAAGACCCACACACTTTTTAAGACCAATGATATTGGACCCACTCACCTTTACTGTTTCTAATTCAGCGCATAGCTTATGTCTGCTCACTTTTCAGTCACAATTGATTACTTTTCCCATCTTAAAGGGTTAGTTCACCCAAAAATGAAAATTAAGTCATTAATTACTCACCCCCATGCTGTACCAAGCCCGTAAGACATTCGTTCGTCTTCGGAACACAAACTAAGATATTTATGATTAAATCTGAGAGGTTTATCACTCCTCCATAGGCTCCCTAAGGGAACGAAACTTGACGAGGAGTGGAGGAGTGATAAACCTCTCAGATTTAATCATAAATATCTTCATTTGGGTTCCGAAGACGAACGAAGGTCTTACGGGGTTGGTACAGGTGAGTAATTAATGACTTAATTTTAATTTTTGGGTGAACTAACCCTTTAATAACGCCGTTACCGCCCAAACAATGCGTTACTATATTTGATAGGGCTGTGTAACGATACACCAAACCCACATTTCGGTTCGTATCACGATTTTTGACACACAATTCGATACAAACCTCGATTCTTTTGGAGGTGTGGTGACGCGGTGTGACACGTTGTAACATGTAAGGGTGGCGCGGCCAATAAAGCACCTAAAGGCTGTCACAACCGGCAAAAGTAATGATTATGAATATGTCAAATATAGCAATGAGACATTTTAATAGTTTATTAATAAACAAGTGTTTTTGTGTGTGTCGGCTGCAAAAATGAAGTTGACGATGCTGACTGCGATCATAGTGAACGCGCCAGAGAGAAATGCACATTTCATACGGATAAGCAGAGCAGTCTGGGGTTTTTTTTTTTCGTTTTGAATTGTTCTGTTTAAAAGCTTTCTACATATATATATTTTTTTCAGGTCTGTGAGGCAAGTAGCCTACCTTATACACTGAGTTTCGGTTCATTTATGAGACGATCGAGGTCTAGTTCATGCGCCGGCGCCTCCGTGTCGTGATTATTGTCTGCTATAGCCTAATACTTCTTATTTATTAAATCCAGGCAATTGGTTGATGAAACTTTGATTAAAATTAAGATACAATTAATACAAAACGAAATTCACTTTAAAGAAAGGCTTTGTGCTTTCTGTTTGAGGTCTCATGTGAAAGTTTTAAAGCATCTTTTAATGCCGCTTTCCCAGAGCGGTCACTCCGTAACGGAGAACTGTCATGTCCTAAGCGCGCGAGTCTCAGGTTCCATATAGGACATCATACGAAGTTTAAAACATTTAAATAGACACATCATGTTGTAATTAATATGAATCTTAGTTGATTATTGGCTATCAGAACTGGTTGCTGAGACGGAGACGCGCAGAGACGGCAATTAACGCGCTGTTTGATTTGTGGTCGTGCTGTGCTTATTCAATTCATTCGAGTAGCCTGTATATTGAACAAAGCTTAAATCATTTAAAAATACATACAATAATATACAATATCCTATTTGAGTTGATATTACTCTTGCCAAGCTGTGGTTTCTGAGAGATGCACGCATAGACGGATTTGCGCTCGTTTCATTTTTACTCTCACTCATTCACTTCACTCATTATTGCGTATAGATATTTTAGATAAGGTATTTGGCTTCGGGAACACCCCTAATCTACTCCAGTAAAAAAAAAAAAAAATCTGTAGGATGACCCACCCACATTTTTTTTGCTTCCGACGCCCATGATTCACATAGAAAACAGCTATTTTAAATTGTAATAATATTTCACAATATTAATATTTCTACTGTATTTCGAATGTATAATGAGCAGAAGAGACTTCTTTCAAAAACATTCAAACCCCAAACTTGTGGATGTTAGTGTGGCTTTCGAGATGTTTTTGCACACGTTTGTTCAAACCGTCACTGAGGAGACGAAGATGTCTGTGTCTTCATTCAGTATTTACAAAGCTGAACCAAAAATATATAATCATTATTTATTTATAATGCTTTTACACATTTAAAATGCTGCCTCGTCAGATTTAGGGGCGGTACTGAAGGTCAGATAGATGTAGAACATTTTCCTTAAAATAGTTCCGGTACCTAAATAGGCCTATTGTGTGTGTGTGCGTGTGTCTATCTATCTATCTATCTATCTATCTATCTATCTATCTATCTATCTATCTATCTATCTATCTATCTATCTATCTATCTACCTATCTATCTATCTATCTATCTATCTATCTATCTATATCTATATATATATATATATATATATATATATATATATATATATATATAGTGTATATATTTATATATTGACCTGGACATGTGAATTTGAGGTTTGATTTCTATACGGTTAGGGTTAACAGATGGTGTATTTGTTGTTGATCACAGTTGTTCTCGTCCTGTAGGAGAGCTGTGATGGACAGGGTGTTCTCTGAACCGGCGGATTATCGCTCATCATGGCATCGTTTTCTGGCTCCAGGGACGGACGCTTGGACGAGAGCACTCACACACACACACACACACACACTCTCACATCATCACACTGCTGGTGTGTGGTGCTTCAGGTCCATGATGCACACACACTCTCTCAGCGGCTCCGTGTCCATCAGCCTGTCCCTGTTCCTCCGGATCCGAGATCCCACTGGAGAACGTCGGGGATTGCAGGCGGGTTGAGACAGTTGTGGAGGACGTACACAGAGAGACAGGTGCAGACAGCGAGACTGATGACAACCGCTTTCTACAACGCTTCTATTTGTAGCGCTTCCATCCTCGAGAGCAGACACAGCGGCTCATGTTAGTGAAGCAGTATCTGTGTTTATAGCCTCCTGTTGTGTTATTGAAATAATCCAGTGTGTTTATCTAAGCAGATTTTGAATGCATATCAAGGAAGTTGCTAGAATATATTTTTTTGTCCTCCAAATTAGAGGTTGCAACCACAATAAATAATATTTCTGTTATTTGTCAGAGACTTTAACCATGTTTTTGAATGTATCTGGAGCAGTTTCACATCCTCAACTCCTGTTCTGAGCTGTAGTTGTGTTCAAGATGTTCTGAAGGAAACTTTGTTTACAGGGAAAAAAAAGTACCATAACAATCATAATAGCCTATAAAACTCATGTTCCTTAAAATACTCTATATGTGAAGTGACTAATCATAGAGTCTCCCAGAATCTCTCTTATCTCTTCAAGTTGTTTGCACAACTCTAAATGAAGTTTTATGGCTCCTCTCCATATGAAGGTCAATGGCGTCCTCTTCCTGACCTCTGACCTCAGAGACCAGCGTATGATCGTCCAGAGAGTGTGTGAAGACTGTTAACTGACCCACACAATCAACTGTCAATGAAAGGCACATTAATCAATCCCTGCACTGCTTTTCCAGCTGATCCAGACGGGTGACCTCTAGAGACACTGTAACACACACACACACTTAACAGCCTATTAAAATCAGCTTTGGGAAGGTGAAGTCTCAGTTTTTACTGGTTAACATTATTTTTTAACATTATTTCATTATTCTCGTAAAACCACAGATATTGTACAAACAGGTTTAATGTAAGCTTTTAAAACCACATTTTAAAGATCAGCTACCAATGTTTTGAAAACTTGCATGCATACAGCAGTGTCCTTAAGTGATGTTCAGAGCGGATATTTGTTTTTATGACCATACAAGTTTGATTAAATCAAAACATGAGGAATATATATATATATATATACACACATACACTCACCTAAAAGATTATTAGGAGAACACCATACTAATACTGTGTTTGTGAAATGTTGGCCCATATTGATAGGATAGCATCTTGCAGTTGATGGAGATTTGTGGGATGCACATCCAGGGCACGAAGCTCCCGTTCCACCACATCCCAAAGATGCTCTATTGGGTTGAGATCTGGTGACTGTGGGGGCCATTTTAGTACAGTGAACTCATTGTCATGTTCAAGAAACCAATTTGAAATGATTCGAGCTTTGTGACATGGTGCATTATCCTGCTGGAAGTAGCCATCAGAGGAAGGGTACATGGTGGCCATAAAGGGATGGACATGGTCAGAAACAATGCTCAGGTAGGCCGTGGCATTTAAACGATGTCCAATTGGGACTAAGGGGCCTAAAGTGTGCCAAGAAAACATCCCCCACACCATTACACCACCACCACCAGCCTGCACAGTGGTAACAAGGCATGATGGATCCATGTTCTCATTTTGTTTACGCCAAATTGTGACTCTACCATCTGAATGTCTCAACAGAAATCGAGACTCATCAGACCAGGCAACATTTTTCCAGTCTTCGACTGTCCAATTTTGGTGAGCTCTTGCAAATTGTAGCCTCTTTTTCCTATTTGTAGTAGAGATGAGTGGTACCCGGTGGGGTCTTCTGCTGTTGTAGCCCATCCGCCTCAAGGTTGTGCGTGTTGTGGCTTCACAAATGCTTTGCTGCATACCTCGGTTGTAACGAGTGGTTATTTCAGTCAAAGTTGCTCTTCTATCAGCTTGAATCAGTCGGCCCATTCTCCTCTGACCTCTAGCATCAACAAGGCATTTTCGCCCACAGGAATGCCACATATTGGATGTTTTTCCCGTTTCACACCATTCTTTGTAAACCCTAGAAATGGTTGTGCGTGAAAATCCCAGTAACTGAGCAGATTGTGAAATACTCAGACCGGCCCGTCTGGCACCAACAACCATGCCACGCTCAAAATAGCTTAAATCACCTTTCTTTCCCATTCTGACATTCAGTTTGGAGTTCAGGAGATTGTCTTGACCAGGACCACACCCCTAAATGCATTGAAGCAACTGCCATGTGATTGGTTGATTAGATAATTGCATTAATGAGAAATTGAACAGGTGTTCCTAATAATCAATTAGGTGAGTGTATATCTGCTTTAGCTTTGAGAAACAAAACAGGACTCCTGTCATCAATACTAAAAACGACACTACTAGAAATCTGATAAAAGACACTGTGAGAAAAATTATGACCGTTTATAGGCCTGATTCTTCCGCCAGCCATTACTGTAACCCAAAGCTATTACTGTCAGTGACTGTAATGGTTCAGTCTGACTAAATAATGACAAATGTAAACGGTAACTAATTAAACTATTCACCGTTTTGACCAACAAATATAATTTCCTTTTAAACACATGACAGTTTGCCCCAAAAAGAATATCCCAAACTGCCCCAATCTACCATCATCATCATTATATAGAATCCACTGCCCCAGCCTGTTATTGTAAACCCAGTTAACAGGGAACGTTCTCAGAACGTTTCTCTCAAAGTTATGAACAAACATTCCACCAGTAACATTAATAGAACGATTGGTCAGTTATTAATGTTCTCAAAATGTTAGCACAAAAACATTATTTATAGGCTATATAAATAATAAATTACATTAATAAATAATTATAATTATTAAAAAACATTAATAAATTCTAGCACCCCCCCCCCCCCCCCCCCCCCCTGAACCGTTTGACGTTTGTCTAATGTTTTTAAATGTTTCAGAATGTTAAGAGAACATTCAGAAGTGACGTTTCCATGTTTGAAAAATGATAAAATGGAATGTTCTCTCATTTTTAACCATTCAGAGAACTTTCAAAAATAGCGTTAAGAACGTTATCAAAACGTAGACCATTTAAGTGAGCTGTGAAATCACTGCTCACCGGAGCTTTTAGACCACATAAAACATGGCGATAAACAACACTAGCTAACTAGAGTGCATTTTACTAACTAACAAATTGGGAACACATTTGTATTTTATTATTGTAGCCTATTATAATGAGCATTTTACTATGTTCTTATCATATTTAAAGTGCCAAATGAAGCATACAACATGAATGGTTTATCCTAAAATGGGTTAGCTAAATGTTCTTCGAAAAAACGGTTGTTCTATGACAATTAAGTGAAGTATTTGGAATATTGTTATTGAAAACGAACCACTGCATTAGTTGCGATGTGGCGCCATCGTGTGGTGAAAGCTGAGTTGTGCTGGCAGAGTAACTACGCAAAAACAGGCACGAGGCGGCATTTTAATTTTATTATTTAAAGAGCAGCAAGAATATAAAAAGTCATAATTCTATTCTCTTTGAAAAGTAATGTTGTGATAAAAGGTATAAACTTGTTCTTTTCTCAGTAAAAACCCTGTTTTCAAGAAGCGCAGTAGCTGATAGTGCTGTCATTATGGCTGTTTTATAACTACCTTTTAAACAAATTTTGTATCGTAATTGAAACATGACAAAGCTCTTTTACAGTATACACTTGCCTTCCCTGAACAATTAACGGAAACTAAGAATCTTCATTTCCTAGATACACACAAATTATTTCCCTTTAGCATACAGTACATATTTTTATCCCCCAATATATTTAGCATTGTCCTTTAGTTCAGCCATGTAAACACTGATTTAGGTTTCTAAACACTGATGATGCATCACAGACTTTTATTCAACACACAAAGGTTTGGCTTCACCCAGAGAGGCACTTGGGTCACATGCTTCTTTTCTTTTCTTTTTTTTAGTTAGTTAAGAGCCCTTGAATTTTTACTGAAAATTTCCCATAATCCCTTGATTCTGTCCAAGCATAAATCATGGTCAAAGGAGTCCAGAAACGAGGTGAAGTTCTCCAGTATTCACTGAATATCACATTCAACCACAGGAATGTTCCAGAAGAGCAGGCGACACTTGTCACTGTCATTATTTTGGTAGAGGTCTTCTAAACAGCAGAATATGCGGTTCTGGAAAAATAAATACAAGCAAATGTTATACATCTTTCATTTATTTGATCAAAACTTAAAGGGATACGGTAGTTCACCCTAAAATTAAATCTCTTTCATTAATTACTCTCCCTCATGTCGTTCCAAACCCGTAAGACTTTCGTTCATCTTCGAAACACAAATGAAGATCTCTTTAATGAAATCTGAGAGATTTCTGTCCCTCCATTGACAGATGCGCAACTACCTTTAATGCTTCAAAAAGTTCATTGGTTCTTGCTAAAGCTCAAACGTGATGTGTAACACGAGAACGAACCTCATTGGTTCTTGCTAAAGCTCAAACGTGATGCGTAACACGAGAATGAACCTCATTGGTTTTCACACGTCAAGCAAACATGCTTGAGTTTCCGTTTACCACAACTGATGTGCAAGTTGAATGTTTATATGTAAATAAAAGCCTAAATTCAATCTGTTCATCATATAAAAAGATTGTGTCTCTTCAGAAATTTGGACTAAACCGCTCGAATCATATGGATTAGTTTCAAAATCCCCTTAATGAACTTATTGAAGCGTCAAAGTGGTAGTTGCGCAGCTGTCAATGGAGGAACAGAAAGCTCACAGATTTCATTAAAAAGATCTTCATTTCTGTTCTGAAGATGAACGAAAGTCTTACGGGTTTAAAACGACATGAGGGAGAGTCATTAATTAAAGAGTTTTCATTTTAGGGTGAACTATCCCTTTAGATGAATTTAAGTAACAGAATTAGGGTAAATGGCTCTTGAGATCACATGGTCAGAGATCAGCTGACTCTGGATCAGACCACACACACACACACACACACACACACACACACACACACACACAATCTGGCACTGATGAATTTGTGTGTTTGTATACAGACCTGGTTCATGGATCATGTAATGCACCCATCCCAGTGACTGCTGCACACCCAGCCTCCTCCACTCATCTTCCGACATCAGGTGAGATTTGGGCACTTGTTTGGCCAGTTCTCGCGGTAACACCACATGTCTGCCATCACAAATGACAACATTCAAATAACAAATACCGTGAATGACATGAACATGCCGCCTGAAAAGTGACGTCACTAGACTAAAAGCACATAAGAGACAATCAAATCCATAGCTTTGTGTATAACTTACGTTAAAACATGCCGCTCAAATATATTACCTAACTTTATTAAGCAATTCACAAGGAGTAAGTTCAACACTGATGTGAAATTAAATGAATGATATTTAAAGATTTAACGCCGCAACGAGGCCTTGAAGCGGTTCAAACCTCCTTACCTGTATTCATAGTGATCATCTGTGTATTTATCCGAGTAGTAGATCTGTTTATGAGCCATATTAGATTGATAAATGTAGACTGCTATGACAATATTCGGATTTATTGAACCGCGAAAGAAGGATTCGATCAAACTCACAACTTAGTTACAAATTTAACCGATACAGTTTTAAACCCGAAACTCAACCGGAGCAGCCGTTTCTGATTGGCTGAGAGAGGTCATGTGATTTTAGCCAGCGTGACGACGTCGAAATGGCGGGGGCGTAGGAAAGGGCGGGCGGTTGTCCTGGAAACAGTTCAGCGAGCTTGTGAAAATTGATTAGAGTTTGCGTCTGTAAATATAGAAATTTGGATTTTTTTTTTGCCTCAGAAACCCGCCAAAGGTAAAGTGTGCAAGGTCACTGCTGCATTATCATGCTATTTTGACCCATGCTCGATGGTTACAGAGTTAGAGAGCTTAAAACCTTAAAAGTTTAGTGAAATTTTTAATCTATCGTTGAAAGAAAACAAACACAATTTTATAAAAAATGTAATCTATCGTCAAAAGAAAACACATAATGTTTATTACATCATTGCATTTACAGTTATTGATCTTAATTTGATCAAACAAAGACATTTAATCGAAAAAAAGTTTAGATGGTTGAGACTTGATAATGAAATATAAATAATTTGATTTGCTAACTACCTCAAATAAGTGTGTTTAAGAAACAAAAAAGGTATAATTTAACATAAAATTTTGTAAATGATTATATTTGTGTGTATGCATGTATGTGTGTATAAATATACATAGGCTACACATTATACATTTACAAACTTTTATGATAGATGCAATTCATTTTGACAGCACTAATCATTTGCAATTAAGTTGCATTAAGTAGTTGATAGACTGCAATATAACGCCTAACTAAAAGTTATACAACTATTAATAATTGTATATACTTATTATGCACTCATTTTTTATGAAGTCATAAGATAAAAAAAATATTAATCTGTCACAGCACGGGACTATTTTAGTGAGCTGCGAAAGGGTGATTTTAAATGGGTTGAAAACTGCTAATGCTAAATAATATTACACTCTCCTTCATATAAAAATGAAAATTAACCGAAAACCTTGATGTAGAATTTCATGTCCATATTATCTGTCAACTACCCATGTACAGTTCAGACTGTCACTTCTAAATAAGAGTAACACTTCATCCCGAAATCGAATACTTTCCTACTGTATAGTGTCCGAAAAAAAGCACGCCATAGGAGTAGTATGTGTGAATTCACAGTAAGCGAAAGGTATCCGGATGACCTACTACTTCCGGTGAGATTCTGAAGTGTGCCTACGATGGACTCTTAACTGTCCCATGAGGCCACAGGAGAGGATTTGTGAATGGCAGTGAAGCAACACAACTGACTGGTGGGTCACATGACAGTAACAACATGGTGGATGTAGTAATTTAGGCATTCATACTACCCATATTAATACTATATAGAGCTTACTTTTTTAACGGTCGTGAAGTAAATTCAAATTCAATAGTACCTATTCGGACAATATACTATTTCAGACACAGCTTTAGTTTACAGTATTTAGTGCATTAGGTGCCGTCCATTTTTTCAGCGGCATTGGTTCTGAAAGTTTTTTTTTTTTTCATAGGAATTTTAAAATAGCCTTTGTTATGCATGAACCACAAGTATAATCACAACACTTCAAACTGATTTGAAGGAAAAAAGTTTTTCAAATAATCAGACAAAAAGACAAAGGTACAAGACTGTGTACTTAATGGTTTTAGTGAGGGAAAGAACTACAATCCCATGAAGCATTGCGAACAGCATAATCGAATTAAAAACGATGGAGAAACATAAAAATTTGAGTGTAGGGCTACTCAATTACGTCATTCATTCGCACTGCTTCATGGGAGTGGGCGGAGGTAAAGAGCTATTTTTACGCATGTTGCTGACTCTGATTGGTGGAATTTTCAGTACAGCATTATGGGTAATGTAGTTTATCACCAGGAATTCTGCTGTTAAACACGATTATTTTTAAAATAAGCTGAAATAACGTGGGCTGACGGCTCCAGCAGAAGCAAATACCATCGATTAACAACCTCGTAGCTCACTGTACAGCTGTCTTTAAAGGTTTATAAGTTATCGTTCAAAATCAATTTCTTTACGGAGAAGTTTTTACTTCCGGAACCGGACTGTTACACTCTATAGGTTTGTGCCGTGCCATTGCAGCTGCCTGAGATGAGTATTTCATCTTCACGTTCCTGAATGCAGCCAAATTTATAAAACATGAATCAATATTGTTCATGATTCAGTTATAGTGACTCACACTCGGGTATTTGCATTATAGATTGTTTGCACAAAAACAAATGTTTATCTTATGTCGGGGTATCCTAGTAACACCTGAATTCAATCTTCCTGCAAACACATGTAGTGGCATGTACACCAGAATATGCGGTGCTACACCGGAAAACACTCACTCACAGCAGCCAATGGCATCCACCGGATGTGAGCTGCCAATCACTATGGCCGGCCCCCTCACCTCATTCCTGTTGCTATGCTGTCTTTGAAACTATGGTTACAGTAAAGGTTCCTGTAGGCAGCGTCTCTCTCTCTGTATGGACTTAACGCATGTGTCTGGATACATTCGCAGCGTTTACTCTGCTAAATGCTGTGCAGTGTTACACTGAATCTGCAAATCTATACGTTGTGAATATTACTTATTTAATCTGTATTGTCCTACATATACACATTATAAACATGCACATTCAAATTTGCAGGGACCACAAACGTAGTATTATAAATGTAGCCTGCAATGTAGTTAAACAAATGCTCCTAGGTCGCGAAACCTCAGTATTAGTCACTGGACTAAAATTGGTCTTGTTTTAGCCTGCGTTTAAGAGTGACGTACCTGATGTGTGTCCCAACAGACATGTGATGTGATTTTTGGACTTTGAAAAGGAAAGCCTTCTGTGTTCTCTGTCTCTGTCTCTTCTAGTTTCTATACTTCCTGCTGTTTTAATGAGCATGTGTAGGAGTGAACCCGACACACTTCAGTCACGACTATGAAGATCACACACACACACACACACACACATGCGCAGTCCACCACCCACTATCTCTTCTCTCTCTATATATGTATACATATAAGCATGTAGAATGTCTAAAGTGCAATACATACATTTACAGTGAAGCAGTTTCATTTCCTATTTGTTTGTAATAGATCTTCTGTATTTTTTTCATGCTTCAGGACATTCAGGTGTGTTATGAGAGGAAGATAAACCCGATGAACTATTTTCCACGGTGAGTAAACTGCCTGAGAACCTGTGTGGTGTTCAGAGAGATAGATGTGATGCAGATAGATAAATCAAATCCTGATCCAGACAGATGTGCTCAACTGAAGCTTATTCATTATTCAAGGTTATTGACCAGCTTTTTATATTGAATATTGAAAGTCAGCATGAAGTAATTGAACCCCATTTATTTAAGTCCTGTCCTACATTTTAATAGAGTGCATTAGTGCACTCTTTTTCAGCACGGTTAGTTCCGTAAGAATTTTTTAATTCATTTTTCCAATCGGGATTTTAAAATAATCTTTTTTAAAGAGTTATAAGCCAAGAAATGAACCAAACCAACCAGCTTTGAGGTGAATCACTTTGATTTGAAGCAAGAAAGTTTTTGAAAATCTGACAAAGGTACAAGACTACAATCCCATGAAGCATTGCGTACAGCATAATCTAATTAAAAATGATGGAGAAATATAAAACTACTCATTTAGAAATGTTGATTATAGGTATAAAAACAGTAGATTTGAAGTTTATTGCCAAATATGCATATACAAACATTTAAGTATTTTGAGAGTGTTGGGAGACTCGATTGTCATTCGCAGTGCATTATAGGAGTGGGCGGAGCTATTTTGACACATGTTGCTTTTTCCGACTCTGATTGGTGGAATCTTCTGCACAGCATCATGGGTAATGTAGTTTATCACCAGGAACTCCACTGTAAACATGATTATTTTAAAACTAAGCTCAAATAATGTGGGCTGACGGCTCCAACAGAAGCAAATACCATCGATTAACAACCTCGTAGCTCACTGTACGGCTGTCTTTAAAGGTTTATAATCTCCTTATGGAGAAAATTAATGTAGCTTTTACTTCTGGAACCCGACCATTACACTCTATGCCTAGTTTTCTTACAGTCATTACATTATGGCAAAATGAGAAGTAAAATGTGTTGCAAACAGCATTTTATGATGACGTTAAGGATGCATTCATGGGCTACAAGCTACACAATGTCATAGATTTGTGGATCTAACTTAGTGCTGTTTGTGCTTCAAATCATGTGTCCTGTGGAGGAGAGGTGTGCTGTTACTTTACTAAGTGATCAGATTTACTATTTCCACCTGCTGGAGGATGAAACGGGTGAAAGAAATCCCACTAAAACACACCTAGCAGCCACTCACATCAGCCTCGCATCCTGGAGGAATCGCTAACATTTTCTTCAACAAATGTACAAATCCAGTTCCTCTAATTTGTTTTGTTTTTTCTGCCTTGTATTTTATTTCCAGAACTGTCTCGGCTAGCATACTGCATGTAAATGGCTCTGCCGGGCAGGATGCATCCGATAATTCAGTTGATTCAGTAATATGTTCTTTGATCACCCTTCATTCATATGAATGTGCAAAGTTTGCACTCAGGAGGACACAAGGAGGGGCCAGTTTATTGGAGTGTGCAATTGATCGTTGTTATTCTTTTCCGAAACAGGCCATGCATCCTGCCAGGAGATATTTTAGAAGAGCTCAACATGGATTCATGAGTTTAGATGCGACGCAGCGACCTGTATGCAGTGCTGTAGGATGAGAATGGTTTCTCCCTTCACCTGTGCTTCAAGTGGTTTGCCCCACTATTCAGCCATCCTACCCTGAATGAGTCATCCTGCTCTTCCCTGATTGGCCGGTCGGGATCCATCCCGAGGGATTGCCGAGCAGAAAGCTGCCGAGGCCTGACTTCATTCACAGAAACGTCGGTATGCCCGTCTGCCTTTCCATTCACAGCCAGCCCAAAACATTTTCCCTCCACAGCATCCTCTCTTCCTCTCCTCAGCATCTCTTCTGCATCTCTGTGACAACACCGAGCGAGGAGCACTTATAACGCTTTTTTTGTTTTTGCTTGCTTGTTTGCTTTTGTCTCAGTGGAGAAGACAAACCCCTTGCTCTCTCTCTCTCTCTCTCTCTGTCTTTTCTTCTTTCTTTTTTTCAATTCGCAGGCAGGCAGGAAAGCGAGACGCTGGGAGGGACTGCAGTGCGTTAGCCGCAGCGTTACAGAAGCTTGTGAATGACTGCCGCTTCCCTGTCACTAGCTCTTCTGGACATTTTACATGAATGGCTCTTTTTCTGCTGCCTTAATGTCATGGGCTTCATCCCGTTGGATGCTTTTTAATGGGGCTGGGAGATCTGACATCACTATTTACGGTTGTATCCTTGCTGAATCCGGATGGCGTTTTAGTGAGATCGAATCTCGACATTGTGTATTTGAGAGGGATGTTTAATTATTCAACAAAGCTCATTCAGAAGCAAAGCTTGGCTTGTTTTGCCTTCTGTAGAGGGGGATATTCGAGTGCCCGTGTGGATAGATTTATGCCGATGTTTCGCAGTATGTAAGGAAGAACGATCGTGTCAAACAAAGAGATAAAGCCGTATTGGTCTTGTGATTTAAATTTGTGCACATTTTAAACTTGCCGTTAACAAAAGCTAGGTAGAACGCGGTTGTGGGCGAAAGGCGAACGCATTCAAATATATTTAACCCTGATGTCATTTAGGTAATTTGCTAGATTTTTATTCATTTTTATGTCACAGACATGTGCAATCATTATGCTTACTTTTCATTAGAGCACCTTGCTTCTGAATTAAAGTAAAACCACAATTGTACGTAGGAAAAATTAGCGAACGCCATGCACACCGACTCAAGTGTCATTCTATGTGGCGTACATGTGATCCGACAACATGCACGGTACTCTAATGTGATTTTTGCATTGAATTATGTCAGCAAATTATGACTGTTTTTGCATCATCTTGAGTAGTTTGACTCAAAGATTCTCATTAAGTTTGACTGAGCTCGGATTTCAGTGATCTCTTTATAGCATCTTTTTCATTCTATTTATCCGTTTTCACACGAACTGAACCAAAGCAGGAGGCGTTCCTATAGACAGGGCAAATTTTGCGAATTGATTAGTTCTACCGAGCAGTAAGTGGGAGTTTTTTTGTAACGGAAAGTGCTCTGCAGTGTAGAGTGAGTCTTTTGTTGAGAAGGGTCTCTCTCTCTCTCTCTCTCTCTCTCTCTCTCTCTCTCTCTCCCTCTCTCAGAGTGAGTCATGCATGTTCAGGGATCTGCCAGGATGCGGGGAGAGAGAGAGACATCTCTTCACTAGAGATCTGTCTCTCTCTCTGCCATCTCTGGCCCTCTGTAGAGGAGTGACCTCGCGCTGCTTTTCTCTCGTCGTCCTCTGTCTCCATGGATTCCGCGTTTTGTGGTTTATTTTTGGTCCCCGAGTTGCTGCTGCGTGGCGTCGGATTTTCCTGACGACCACCCGCTCCCTTTCTTCAAACCCCTTCGAGGACGCTTTCTCAGCTCCAGCATGCAAACGATGTGGACGGTCAGCTGGGAGTTGGATGTGTCCGTTCGTGTGTAGGCTGGCATACCGAGGGGAATGCTTCACCGTGCTAAATACAACCGATTCCGGAATGAGTCAGTTACGTCCGTCGATGAGCTTCTGCACGGTCTCTCCATGAACGCCAAGGTCTCGGCCGTCCCGCCGTCGCCGCCCGTGGGCGACCCTCCGTACGCCCCTCCAGCCGACCCCGAACCCTCGGAAGAGTCGGGAACCTTGTGCACCCTCATCAACAAAGTCTCCAACCTGAAATTCGCCAACTCCTCCGGTCTGCTGGGCATCAAGGGCCTGCCGTCTGCCGTGAAGGACCTGGCCGTGTCCAAACTCCAGGGAGGAGCATCAGGAGGCGGATCCGGCAGCCCAGGCTCGTCTTCAGCGCCTCACGCCCCGCAGGAGCCCGGCTTCGTGAGCTCGGGGAAGAAGTGCAGGATGGAAGAGTCTCAGCCTGGAGGAGGAGAGGGATGGAGTCTGGGCGGGACGGGCGGGCTGGTGAACAAGCCGTCTCGTGGATGGCTGCACTCCAGCGAAAAGATTTCCGGACCTGGAGTGACGTACGTCGTTAAGGTAAGATCCAAATGCTTTCTCTCGTCTTGCATTTCCCTTGTTGTTCTTTGGTCTTCGTGTCCGTGTGCTGGTACAGAGGGATTATGTGTACGGTTTGGAATAGTGTAGGTCGCCAGTTACGTTCACAACTGACCACTAAAGCACAGGCTGTTCCGTCACATACAGTACCATGCATGTTTACATGACATCTGTTGCATTAATGCATGCATGTGGAGGTGGGCGGTATGAATGAAATCGTGTTATTTAATTTATATCACAGCAACAGTATATAGAGTGATGTATAACATACATCTATGCTTTCACTATTTCTTATATCACTCTCTGCTCTAGCTTGCACTATTCTGGACAATGTTTGAAACTTTGTATTGTTAGTGGTTTTGCCTATTATTTAATCATGCAGTGACGTCTTTAAATAATCCAAAGAATTTAAAATCTCATTAGAATCTTTATCATTAGAATTTAGAATCTCATTTTATTTGTTTTTCCTTTGTTCTAGTTGGAACTAAATGGACTCAAATCAAAAGATGATTATGCATAACAAATGGTTGACATTTTATAGCACAGCTTGAGTTGAGAACAAAAAAGTCAGAGTAATATTATCAACACACTTGATTTAGCATCAGTTGTCAAAAAATGGCCAGTTGCAAGTGTAATTTCGCTCAAACTTGAGAAGATATATATTTTTCCATATTCCTCGTTGTATGTCATATTTATTTATATAGCGCTTTATACAATACAGATGTTTCAAAGCACAGTAATAAACAGGAAAATAACAGTGTTAATGTTGCAAAATTCATCAATTATATAACAACTGTAATGCAGCTCTGCAGAAGACAATAGTCTCATTATTTAGCTCAATTCAGTTCATTGTTGATTTAGTGTTGATCCAATAGCAGTGTTGATGTTGTATGTAAATAAGATCAATCAGTACTGTCCGATCATAGCCGTGAAACTCTATTTAACTCGGTATATACAGTATAGCATGTAGCCACATTTCTGCCATCACAGCCCTTCATGCATGAGAATATATTGATGGTGTTCCGGTTGTCCGTGCGACCGCTTTTTTTCTTACCTCCACAGATTTGATCTATTCAAATTAACTGCAAGTTTATCACATCAAAAGGGAAGTGCATGCAAATCGCGTAACCACGGCGACCAGTTACCAGATCAGGGGGATGTTGTTCCGGCTACAGTTCTGTTACTGTATCGTCTCCGGGGACCATGACGCGCTGCAAGACAGAGCTGTTATTCTTGTCCACATCTATATGCAAAGACAAACATGATAACTGATCTTTGATTTGTGCACGTACGCCACACGTCTCCTGTGTAACTTGCATGTGGCACCTGTGCTCTGTGCATTTGATTTAAAACGCTCTCATATATATTTATCCCGGGTTCCAATGGTCAACAACCCTGGAAATGATAATTTTGAATTAGTGATTTGCAGGCCTGGCCTGCAATGAGTAAACTCTTGAAAAGTAATGGAAATTTCTGTAGTGCATATACATTTTTCCTGTATACATTAGCTTTAGAAATACAGACATCATCGCCTCCTTTTCGGGTTATTTGCAGACATTTCTTTTAGATGCTTGTGCATTAATAAGTGCGTTAGTTCTAACACATTTCAAACATGTTTGCATTATAGATCATGCATATTGTGCACTGACCTCAGGTCTTGCAGTATCATGTATTTTAAGCGTATCATCTAATGTGTTTGTGATCATATAAGCATGTTCTCGGCCTCATTGAGCTAAAGGTGACTCTGATTCGTGCGGGATGAATCATACATTATTCCCTTCTAGCTTTTTTCCCTTCTGAATTGTCAGTTGCTGTCGAGGCAAAACACGAACCGTCGACACGATTGAATTAGATGATGCAAACCAATGTGCAATGGAAGGGAACTACATGTGTTTTATTTGCTTTATTATCATTGACCAAGGTCTCTCAAAGCATTTATTTCTAATTTGTTGTGCTTTTTCTAAGAGTTAGTTGGTAAAAGTTGCCAGCTTCAATAACAAACCCTTCCGGCGTCCCTTTGCAGGCTGAATGTGTGTTATTCTTTACAGTTCACTTATTGAGTGACCCTGTGCATGAACGCGCGCACACACACACACACCATGCTCCATTTCACTAAAAGGACAGCTGCTGACATTGACTGGACAGGCTGCTTCTCAAACACACACACTACCAGCGTTCTGACAGACTACAGACTTTAGATACGGCCCTTGCTTGATTTGTGGGGTTAAGTGAAAATTTGTGCACTTAATTTATATTTTTTAAAAGCAATAAGGCACTTGGGTCATGCCTTACAGTAAATATATAGTGCATGTTCAAAATTGTTGGCAGTTTATTCTGTCAATATGTGTGTGTGTTTGTGTTATTCTGTTAAGCTGTGTTGATATTTAGCCGGTTTCATTCTCAAGTGTGAATTTGAATGTCACAGAGCAATACATACGAGATAGCAAGTCTTGGCTGCATCGGCATGATTGTTTATATCCTCACAAAAATGTAAACTGCGTTATCGCATGGCTATATATACACACATATATATATATATATATGTATTAGATCCACCTTTATCCTCTTACACACAGTATACTCATGTAAAGCAATATTTTTCTTTTCGTTGCAAAATGTACCTATATTGTCGCCCAGCACTTTATATAAACATAGTTATGTGAGAATTTCCAACTGTATCCGCATACATACAGTATGCACTCATGTAAAGCGATATATACTATATAGCAAATCTCAAATGCTTGATTGTTTATATCATCATCACAAAATGTAACTGTATTATCGCCCAGCTCTAATCTGCTAAATGTGACTGTAAGGCATGAAGATAAACATTAACAATTTTTTATTAAGCTGCTTTGAAATTTGTATTGTGAAAAGTGCTTCATAAATACATTTGATTTGACTTGATTATCTTGGCATGTTGCTATATAATAGCCACTTTGTCTAATACAATCAGTCAATTAGTATTTAGCCAAATACTGTTTGCCAAAACATTGCTCTGACTCATCGTCCGCTTCCGGCCTCATTTCCTGTCTGCGCTTTGAACCGTACACCAGTGAGTTAATCTGGATTATTAAAAGCAGAGGCAGTAAGGAGATAGTTTTCCATGAACCCCTGGAGTAATCTTAACCAACCAGCATTGAATCTGACGCCGTTAGGCCGGACAGTGGGTTAGACGGTTCTCAGGTGGGTTACGGCAGGTGAGTCATGCATTTAGTCAAGGAAAGTTGTAGCGAGACTCTCGACGGGTGAGTCATACGGCTCTGAGAGATCGGCGAGGTGAAGAAAGCAGAGATGTGCTGATGCATGATGTCACTGTTATGCATGATGTCATCGACTGTTCTCATGCGCAGCTCATCTGTAATTCACAGCTGAAGCACTGCTGGCTGTTTTTATATTACAATTATAGAAGGATTTGATTTATTTGTATAAATATTTTATTTTATTTTAAGTCTTATATAGTCCATGCAGGGTTAGGATTTTGTGTTTGCGATGAATCCTTAAAGCTGTCTTTCTTTTCTTTTTTCTTTTTTTTTGGTAGTTGATCACTTTTTATTTTATTTTATTTTATTTGATTCTTTTGTGTGTGTGTGTGTGTCGATGTAGGGTTAGGGTTTTGAGATTTATATAGTTAAAATATAAAATGAGGTACATCCTTTGAAGTTGAAGTGGTTTTTTTTCTGTTTAATTTTTCTTTTTCTTTTCTTTTTTTTTTATTGAATATTTCAAGAGTTTTGAGATTTTTATAGATAAAAGAATATCAGATGACTCCCTGAAGCTAAAGTGTGTGATTATTATTTTTTTTTCATTGTCGATTTAGTTTTTCGCTTTTTGTTGTTGATCACTTTTTTATTTATTTAGTTTACTTTATTTCACTTATTGAATACTTTCTTATATAGTTCATGCAGGGTTAGGGTTTTTACATTTTTATAGATTAAACAATATGTTATGAAGGGTGTAATATTTCAGTGTCAAAATGCTTTTTTTTTCTTTTGCAGTTAATCGATTTTATTTTATTTTAGCATAAAATGACAGACTGAAAAAATGACTCTTTTATGCTAAAATAAAAAATTAGAACAAATCCATTCACTCCTTATCCAACAAATGTGTTCAAGCGAGTTTGTGAAGTCATGTGATCAGATCAGACATGATAATGCCGTGGTATATAGAGCATATCACATCCGATGAGGGACATTGTGTGAAATCACAGTCTGTGATTTTGAGAAATTTGTGGAATTTGTTGTTTTCCTGAAGAAAATGTTTGATTGTGTGTCTGCACATGTGAGCTTGGGGTGTCTGTGTGTTTTGTATGTGGATATGTGACATTAGTCAGAAGTGGTGTGTGTGTGCGTGCATGCGTGTGTGTGTGTGTGTTTAACTGTGTGTGACTGTAAACAGGCAGATTAAAGTATGAAAGGAATAGTTAAATCAAAAATGAAGATGCTGTCATTAATTACTCACCCTCATGTCGTTCACAAACTGTATTTATTAATATTATTATTTGCTGTTATTTTATTGAATGCAAAAAGGGAGTTTTTGAAGAATCTTCATACTCTTGTATGACCACAGACGAAAAAAAAAAAAAAAAAATGGATGACACATTTCCGCTTCCTTCCACTGTAGAGAAATGAAGCCAAAATATCCAGGAACCTCCTGCTAATCTCCACTTCTGGCACAGACAGGCCAATATGAGCTGTGTTAAATGTTTTCTGAATATTTAAACAGGAAAAATACAAGACTAGGAGCATGTATGAAGAAATTAAATAGCATTTATTTTGATATCATGTTAACTTTAAAGTGGTCGTCACAAGCCATGTTTCCATCCACCTACTTTTATGTGAATACATGATATTGCATAAAAAATGCTGAATGGAAACATCAAGATGCAAGAAAACCTGCGCTCAATTGAGTTTAATCTTTTTTTTTTTTTATCTAATAAGAAGAGATGCGCATAAACTACGATGGAAACACATATACTGGATGCACAACAAAAACCTCACGTGACTTTGCCTCAACAGAAGCTGTGATTGGATAACTGGACTAACCAGCGCACCAATCGCATCGCACAGCATCTCAAATGTTGGTTTGGTGGTTTTGGTGGTGAAGCGTGTCACATGTTTGGGTTCCCAAACACCAGCATCCGAACGCAAGATATCATGACAGCGTTTATTGTGTTTCATCTGCCAGAAGTAATTTATGATACATGTAAACAGAGCCACAGTGACTTCCCCCGATTGCAGCAACTTCCATTTTTAATACAGATATTTTGCGCCAGGAAGTGATGTTGTTGTTCTCTTGAACACATGGAAACGTTGCTTCATTGGCAAATGTTTTATGCAATATTCCAATTTTGCTGAAAAGTTCAATTTGCAACGTTGCATACAGTTGCTTTGAATATTAACATGGCAATTTATCACACACGGGCAATGACAATATCTAGTTTTAAGGAATATGTGATCATCAGCTGTTCTAATCTCATTTGTGCCCTTTCTTTTTCAGTATTTGGGCTGCATTGAAGTCCTCCGGTCCATGAGATCCCTGGACTTCACCACACGATCACAAATCACACGGTACAACCACTCTCTGTCTGTCTACGAATGAACAAGTGTAAGATAGCCACAAACTCGTCCTCTTGTGTTGTAGGAATACTGGGTACAGAGCCGATCCTGACCTCCCTGGGGCCCTAAGCAAAAATCTGTTAAGGGGCCCCTACCTGACCCATGAGCCATGTAAACCATTTGGCATTGCCACACAGTCACACCTGACACCCAGTTCTCCCACTACAATCCTCCCTCGTTTAGTTAGTACTAATGAAAATGTAATTCCTGATATCAGAAATAGACATATTTTATATTAATATCAATAATTCACATTTTAAATAGTACAAATTTAATTATTGATATCAAAAATGCATCCTGTGAATTAATAAAAGCTAAAATGGCTTGCCATTGCATGTCACTGTGTTTTAAATGATAAAAGCAATAATTGATACTTGATGGTTATTATTTACTGAGGGATGTGCATCCATATTGACCAGTATGTCCAGCCAATCAACATTTTAAATGCAATATAGTCAATGTCAATAGATTGCTTTCCATCTTGCTTTATTGCAGAGTTGTAACTAAACTGACTTGGAGACTAGATAATCAATTGTCTTGTTTTAAAAGTATGAGCGCCTATAATGAGGAGTGCCATCACGCCCATATTGTACTGGTAACTGGTCCCCATATGTTTCACTGGAAAGTGCGCGTTTCATTTCCTGCACGCGCATATGAACTCATGTTAACGCACGACGCGGTTATCTTTTCCGAGCTGCAGTTTATAAACAAATAACGTTGTCCGTTGCCCTTTGTATTATCAAACGTAATCTCATGAAAGTGCGTATCTATACCACGAATTTAATTTCTCGTGCTATTTATACGCCAAACATTTTTTTTTGCGCGCATAAGCTACGCACTGTAAATTTCTTGGGTAGGGAGTGCGTGCATATTATACGCCAAAAAGTGCGTATCGTGCACGCAAAAACTATTTTTGGCGTACAAATGGCACAAGAAATTAAATTCGTGGTATAGATACGCGCTTTCAATTCACTCACATGGTGTTTTTCTCAGTCTCTTTTCGTGACCAGAAGGATAGTTCCGCTTAGTTATCTCATCGATGTTGTAAACTTTGATTGACGCGCTTTGACACGAGGGGGAGGCGGGGCCTTGAGTTATTTGCGGGGCCCTACGCAACTTGCGTAGTGTGCGCATAGGGAGGATCGGCTCTGACTGGGTAATATTAGCTGAAATAGCATGCATGGATTCACACGCTTTCAAAGAAAGAAGTTTATCATGTCATACTGGCACCTTTAGTAATATGTTGAATGCATTATGAATGGCATTGACTGCCGAATGGAATCCATCCTCCTTTAAAGAGTTTGAGCATTTAAAGCGCCGGATGACAAAACTGCATCTGGACACTAATATAGTCATCGTTATCTTTATAGTTATTGTTCTTGGTGTGAAAAAATTGTAATTAACAGTAGAGTTTAGCTTAGGATTTTGCTATAGAAAATGTGATAAAATTACTGTGTTCTGTAACTTAGGGTGCAAATATCAATGAATATTAATAATCACAAAAGAAAAAAATATGCACTCATTTAAAAAAAATATTTCACAATTTATTAATTTATTTTATAAATAAAATTCTGTAAAAAGATTTAAAAAGAGGTGCAAAAATCAATGAATATTAATAATCACAAAAGAAAAAAATATGCACTCATTTTCCTCATTTAAAAAAAAATATTTCACAATTTATTAATTTATTTTCTAAATAAAATTCTGTAAAAAGATTTAAGAGAGGCGCAAATATCAATGGATATTAATAATCACAAAAGAAAAAAATATGCACTCATTTTCCTCATTTACATTTTATTTTTTACAATTTATTCATTTATTTTATAAATAAAATTCTGTAAAAAGATTTAAAAAGAGGTGCAAATATCAATGGATATTAATAATCACAAAAGAAAATAATATGCACTCATTTTCCTCATTTAAATTTTTTTTTTTTTTACAATTTATTAATTTATTTTATAAATAAAAGTCTGTAAAAAGATTTAAAAAGAGGTGCAAATATCAATGAAAATAATAATCACAAAATGAAAAAAAATATGATCTGCACTCATTTTCCTCGCTTTTTAAATATATTTTATTTTGCATATATCTTATAAATAAGATTATATAGAAAGATTGACAAAAAAAGTGCATCATTATATTTTTCATATCTTTTTTGACTATGAAACACAACCAAAGGTATTGATTATTTGACTAGTTTTTGTCCAAATGAATCAGACTCTCCAATGCTACACCTGAAATGATATCTATTGAAGACAATAGAAGGGGGAGAGCATTTTAGTTGAGCGTGTTTAGTTTTCTCTTTTATATTATTTTTCTTATGTTTATGTATTTATAAATATTTATGTGTTTGTTGGTTTGCTACTAGATCACAGTTAATTGCTTTTCTACGCTGCTTTTTAGTTGCTTTAACGGTTACATCACAGTTAATGGCTCCCGTGTGGCGTTACATGACTGTTATCAGCTCTTTAATGGCACTTTTATGTTTTTTTCTTCTTTATTTGCACCCGCTGCCAAACACTCATTTATTGTTGCTAAAATGAGCGCATGAGATGTGAATGTAACCCATCCATGTGTGCTGCTGATGAGTCATTGCGTAACATTAGTGTAGAGGCAGCAGATCGGGTCCCAGCGGACGCTGCTTGTTTATTGAACGCTGGGCTGTGTGGGCCGATCCTCATACAGACGCTGGAGATGACATGTCATATCCTCTTTTCTGCCTGACTTCCTGCTCTCTCTGCTGTAGCGTTCGCACGAACACACAACACATTGCCGACTGCTCTCTGGACACAAAGACGGGTCCAAAAACTGCATTCAACAGAAAAGAGGACTGTGATAGTTTATATTTATTGTGCCTTTTGTAAAACATCTCATCAAATGTGTCGAGAAAAACTGTTTTAGCCTGCATTGATATTTCTTGCATTTTAAAATTCTCATTGCTGTCATTTTTAAAATCCCAATTTCGTTACTATAATACATAAATTATATATATATATATATATATATATATATATATATATATATATATATATATATATATATATATATATATATATATATATTGTAAAGTATTTATACATCATGGTAGTATTTGTTCTATTGCATTCAATTTAATTTATGCTGACTTAAATAAATATTCTACAGTAATGAGTGTCTAATGAGCATTTAGCATTAAGTTGAGAATTATTTAAAACAACTTGTCAGAACGCATTACAGAAATATGAAAATAGTTAGAAATGTGCTTAATTGCTCTGAAAATAATGTCATTGTACGAAATAATCTTTTTTGGTCTTAAATAGGCTTAATTTTCTTTCTACAAAATTCCGGTATAATTTATGATTTCTTTTATTTACTGTGTGGTAAATATGAACATTTTCCATTTTTTTTTTTTTTTTTACTTTTTCAATATATGTTATTTTTAGCAAATGTTTTTTAAATCTTTATTATATTTTTATTTATATTTTATGTGAGTTTTATACAGGTTTTTTTGTTTATATAATTATTATTATTAATCAACAATGTATTTATCAAAAATAGCATATTTCCTTTTCTTTCAACCTTGTCAATAGATAGTATTTTTAGTATTTTTTATATATATTTTTTATATTATATTTATATTTTTTTATATATATATATATATATACACATTTATATCATTTTCTAGTTTATGTTTATAGTATTATTATTTATGCTTGCATTATTTAATATCAACCATCGGCAACCCCAGACATTATCATGAGCGTCTGCTATTGAAAACCAGGCGGGATTGACAGAAACAGATCAAATCTATCCCAGAAGGAACAGGTTTGCTTTGGTTCCAGACTGTTTGCACAGAGCATCATTACAGTTTGCTCTCTCTATACTTACTTACTCTTACTCATGTCTTTATATTTTCTGTAATTCCTCTCCACAGGGAGGCGATCAGTCTGGTGTGTGAAGCCGTCCCTGGTGCCAAAGGAGCTCTGCGCAAGAGAAAGGTAG